>AWUE01017772.1:0-90721 GCA_001974825.2 Corchorus olitorius | reverse complement strand
TTTACTCACGGCATTAGCAAGTTGTCCCAATTGATTCTTGATGCTTGTGAGTTCTCCATCATGTCTCAACTGATTTTCAGTCAACTTCTGCAAAATTGCCTCCAAATTCGAGTTTTGCTCTTGATTTGTTGGTTGAGTTTGAGCATTCCTTTGTCCCGAGGCTGCAGGTTGCGATTGGTAAGGTGGCTTGATAGCATTATTGGGATTACCATACCTCAAGTTGGGGTGACCTTTCCACCCAGGGTTATAATTATTGGATCCCTGATATCCTACTGTATTGGCTTCTTCCACCTGATCTTCAAATAAAGTAGGACAAGTATCAGTAGGGTGATCAATCGAAGCACATAAACCACATACCGTTTGATTTTTGCCTATGCCCAATTGATTCTTCACCAAAGAGGTAAGTTGAGCAATTTGTTGTTCCAATCGAGCAGTGTTGATGGTAGCTTCCTTAACCTTATGCACCCTTCTTTCATCGACTCCATACCCATGAGAAGCCCTAGCTTGAGATTCTATCAGTCTCTGAATTTCATCAGTATTCTTAAGCATTAAATCTCCACCAGCAGAACAATTGAGTAATTTCTTTTCTATCACAAAGAGTCCATTAAAGAAAGCATGCAACAATTGAAGATTTGAATACATGTGATTAGGACAACTACCAACCAATCTATTGAATCGATCCCAATATTCATATAAACTCTCTCCGTCATTTTGCTCAATCCCAACAATCTGTTTCTGAATCAAAGATGCCTTCGCAGAAGGAAAGTACCTCTCGAAGAATGCTGCAAGGAGAGCTGCCCAAGAATCAATGCTTCCGATTGGTAGATCATCCAGCCAATCCCTTGCTGCTCCTTCAAGTGAGAGAGGAAAGGCACGCATCCTAACTTCATCTTCTTCAACTCTTGTTGGTCCTGTAGAAGAGCAAATCACTAGAAATCGTTTAATATGCTTAATGGGATCTTCCCCAGACAATCCATTAAATTTAGGCAATAAATGAATGAATCCTGTTTTTAATTCAAAAGGAACATTAAGCCTATTATATTGAATGCAGAGAGGAAGATTATTCAAGTTAGGAGCCATGATCTCCCTCATAGGCCTATTGTCCACCACTCTTGCTGGTTGAGCAATGGGAATCGGTGGAGGAATATTCTGATTCTGAGGTGGAGGAGCGTTCCGATTCTGTGGAGGAAGTGCAGGTGGTGGTGGATCTGCAACATGATTATCCGCTCTTTCTTCGTCCTGTCTTTCGCCTTCCATTGTTAGCCTTCTTTGTGAAATTTGACTTTGTGCAAACCTTTCTATCTCAGGGATTATCTTGTATTCAGGTGGTAATCCTTCTGTTCTACGAGTCATGCACTACCTGAAAGCCAACTCAAAAGAAACCAAAAACGACAAGCAAAAGAGAACAATAAAAAAAAATTTGAACTAAAACTAAGAGAAAAGTAGCTAATCTACTTAACTCCCCGGCAACGGCGCCAAAAATTTGATGGGTGTCGTTTACCACCAAAAATTAATTATTAAACTAACCTATAGACAGGGTAAGTCTAGGTCGAACCACAGGGAGTTGTTCACTAGCTACTTTCTAACAACAAAAATAAAAAAAAGGGGGGTTTTTGATAAATTGAAATTAAACTATGAACTAAATTAAAATAAGTGCAAGTAATTTAAATAGAAGAAAGATAATTATGAGAAGAATTCCAAATCCAAGCTTGACTAATTAGGTTGATCTGATCATTGAAACAAAAGAAATTAGAAAATTCATCAAAATAGAAGGCGTAGATTGACAACGAACGCTAATCAATCCCATGAATTCACCACAATACTAATTAAAGCGAACGCTATTAACTAGCCTAATTGAGGTCCTAACCCTATGGCAAACGCACAAAGAATTCAAGGTTCAACAGCATTAAGTTTAGTGAATTTTAGCCTTCACGAATAACACTCCCCAAACGAGCGAGCATTCAATTCGCATCTATAATTCCCTAGTGAGTTCCAGCTATCTTTCGATAACCCCTCCCATTCACTAGATACTACCATGTGAAACCTAACCAAACGGTATAGAATTCCAACTAGTTATAGATCTATAATCTTAATTAATAAGTTGCGCATCCAAATTAACAAGAATTATAAAAGCATAAAATTAAATCCGGAATTATAGAATACTAAGATGAATAATCAAGTTAAGAGCAATAAATCTCACAAATCAACCCATTAGTTCAAGCAAGGAATTGGAAACAAGAAAATTAGCTACTCATGTTATTGAGATTAAAAACACAATAATCAATTGAATTAATAAAACTCAAAGTCATGAGAAGAAGAGAAAGAACCAATTTTGAGTCTTCAATTAAGAGAAAAGAAGAAAATATCGATGCTCCAAAGAACAAGTAACAGCGGCTTCAAAATCTCCTCCTCAAAGAAAGCTGCTACGTTTTCTTAATTTAAAGCCTTTTTATAGGGCTTGCAAAAATTCTATTCCTACCTAACTAAGGAAAACTAAAAATAATAAATCCAAATATATAAAGGACTAGATTAGTTTTGACCCATAAAGCCCAAAAGTAGTAGGAAATAATCCCAAAGATAATAAGGAACAAAGCCCAATGAAAACAGGATTTCTTTGTCAAAACTCGAAATCTGTCAGGAGCCTCCCCGTGCGCGGCAAGGACCTCCCCGCTCTCGGGTAAACTCAGGAATTTTTATTTGTTTCCAGGAGCTTGACAGGTTCGGCAAGGGCCTCCCTATTCTCGGGGAGCACTAGAAACTTCAAATTCTAAGCTCCTAAAGACTTCTCCAAATTCTTCACGAAATCACTTTGATTTGTCCTATTTCATCATTAGCATCTTCAAAAGTACCTATAAGACAAAAACAAAGCAATTAGGTAGAAATGAAACAAGATAGGCATTAAAAATATATGAATTAAGCATAGAAAAACTAGGTAAAATAAATGCCTATCAGCCTGCCTGTGTTCAAGTAAGTGTTTCTTTACCATTTTTGTCTCCTTCACTTTATAGTAACATGCTACTACTCCATAGGATTTCTAACACTTAATGGTTGACAAAAGAAGCATTTATGTGTTCTACAACACTTCTAATAATTCAACTAATGCTTTTTGAATACGTTGCTTAGTTTATTGTTAAGAAATGCTTGGTGTGTAGATGTAGTGTAGCAGACTTGATTTTGAAGGACAACGTATATCGTTATTTTGAAGTCTTTTGAAATTTGTATGCAATCAAATCAGTTGTTTCCTTTGGAAATTAAACAAGGGATTTCTGGTTTCCCATTGGTTTCGTGTGAAATGATGCTAGCTAAATTTGACGATTTCCTCCTCTAAGGAAGCTGGTAGCAGCCACCTCTAAACCCTAAAATCCCCGAAACCTTAATTGATGAAAACTTTTGAAGACCAATAGAATCTCTTACATGGTGGTATTAATTTGTTCTTGACAAGAATGAGTTCTCTTGATTCATTAAGATATTATTATTATGGGTTTGACTGTCCTTTGTTTTGTTTGATGTCAATCAAACAGCTCTGTCTATTGTTGCAGTTTGTTATATTTATTCTTGCACCCTGTTTCGTTATATCCTATCGCTGCTAGAGCTCAAAGGACTTCCATCTCCTTTGTCAAACCAGAACCGCAAATGTTTAACGCTAACTATAGGCTTTGAGAAATTGTATCTTCTTGGAGTTGCAACTTGCAAGTCTGCTGAGCAGTTTTCCGTATCTGGAGAAACTAGTTATAGAGGTGGAGGACTCGCAAGGATACCAATGGGTGAGTAAATTCTAATCCTTCTTAACTTTTCAACATGAAAGCATTTGGGTAGTTGCAAAAATGTAAATTGTTCCAATGGGCGGTTGATGTCATACAATTTGTATTCCTATTTTGCTTTTAATCTGAATTTAGACAATTTCCTCTTCTAAGAAATCCTCTTCTGCAGATTGACAGAGATGATCTTCAAAACCTGTTTTCTATACAGGACGAAAACTTTTGGGCAGCAAAGGAGGGATCTTTTGAGTGCTTGCTTGGGTGTCTGAAGACTGTTGAGATTGTTGGCATCAAGCCTATGCATTGGACTTGGATGGATCGTATTTATGCTGGCCTATTCCAGTTTGCAAAAATTTATACTTGGGAGTGCAAGAGTTCTAGAGAGGATTGTCTTAGTTTCTAAAAAGGTTTCAAACAAGGAGATGCTCCACTTATATGCAGTGGCACAAAAATTATTAAAATTCCCCAGATGTTCACCTCATGCTATAATTTTATTACCTGATGTTAACCTCATGCTATATAGTTTTATTATCTTAGTTTTGAAACTTTTGGGTTCTTTTACTTTATTTTGTGAGGAAATGATGAATTCCATTCAAGCTCCTTTGTTACCCTATACTTCAAATGAGTTAGTCAAGCGCTTAGGCTTTCATGATACCAATAGTTACTGATACCATGAGCTGTTAGGAGTGTTACTTTAATTGGTGATAAATCGCTTGGACAGCATAGGGGTTTGGAAAGCTTCGAATTTGACTTGTTACAGATTGTCACCTTTCGAATCACTCCATTAGTTGGGTTTAGGGTTGAGTTTGACCTGTTACAAATTTGATCATTTTTTGGTTTCCAATTTGACAATTTGAAGTAGTTTTACGTTGTCTCTAGTTTTGGGTCACCAAGGCAGTCACTATTCAGGCCATTTCGAACTTTGATCTTTCAGGCCATTTCGAACTTTGATCACTCAAAGAGACTGAAAGCAAGTTTGGATATTCTTTCTTATTTTACAAGTGAACGGGAGGAAATGGCAGCCAACAATCCCCTCTTTTCTCCCTCTTTTTATCCCCAAACTTCAAACTATGTTTTAGGAAGAAAAAAAAGTATAAAAAAACGCATAAAATTTCTCTTTTATGTGCATCCAAACAATTACAGATACAGCCCACAAGAAAGCACCCCTAAAACGAATGTACAAACACAAAATAGCCCTAAAATCTAGTCTCAACTCAACAGCTCCAGCAGGAATGGAACAAACTGATAAAACAGAACAAATTGCATTACAGCAGCCCTTTGCCTGAAGCTTCCACCTGATCACAGCTTACGACAGGGCCTTCTTACAATGGACCATCCCTGGGTAACTAATTTGATCATATATGCCCATGGGGCAGGGAAGCAAACCTACCACTCTCCACTCTCTTTGCTCTAAAACCTCCCCAAACACTAGTGACACCCATTTCAATGAGATCCGCTCTTGAATTTATAGATAATATAATAATTACACAAAAAAAAGATTACATTTTTCAAATTTCACACTTCAGGTTCAATTCGTCGGTAGGTTTTGAATTAATTTTTTCCCCTTTTTGCTTTTTCACGAAGTCTACCCATTTGAGTCTGATAATAAAGCAAGCACCTCACAGTCATCAAAATCAGATTCTACTGCAAGCTCAAGGGGAGTTTTACCTTCACTATTTAAAGCCTGTGGATCAGCTCCCCTGCAGAAAACCATGAGAAATCCTTTTAACAATCCATAGAGAGGGCAGAATCAGTGGAATGAGCAAGATCAGTTATGTAGATTAGTGATCTACTATCAAAGAAATATTAAATGTACAGCATGCACAACAATGAAATGTAACCATTATGTAGCAAGGACCCTCAAATTACCTCGTAAGGAGTAGTTTAGAAAGCGCAGCTTTGCCTTTGAGAATACATCGATGAAGTGGGGTTTGACCTCTTGAATCTGTTGCATTTATATTTG
Organism: Corchorus olitorius; assembly: GCA_001974825.2. NCBI lineage: Eukaryota > Viridiplantae > Streptophyta > Magnoliopsida > Malvales > Malvaceae > Corchorus > Corchorus olitorius. The sequence goes on along the minus strand of AWUE01017772.1, from coordinate 85,000 downwards.
CTCCATATTGTAATAAAAGTTCAAGCATGCCAATGTCTGCAGTTTCACAGGCAAGATGAAGTAGGGTGCAACCATCCAAATCTTCCATGGTTTGCCCCTCACTGGTACCGACCAAGTTGAAAGAGCTAGCAGAGGATCTGTCTGAAGAATCCCCTGTTATGTAACTGGAGTGATTATCTACAGTTGTGTGCTCTTGTAGTAGCATCACTTTGGCAAGGGTCAACGAAGATGCAGAAGACTGTTCATATACAGCATTCACATCTGCTTCACAATTAACAATGTAACGATATACAGCTTTCTTGTCATTGGCACGAACACCCTCCCAAATCTGTTGTGCCACTGAATGAGGGTGTTGCTTGTCTTTTGACTTGCGAACAAAAAGCTTTTCTGCATACTGAGATCAAAGGAAAAGAGACACTTCCTTCAATATATTACATACATGTCAAATATTTTTATGAAGTGCTGCTGAGCAAACCTGCCAAAATCTAATTTATATTTGATATCATGCATATTTTGCGTCGTCACTTGCCAGCCATAGTTAAAATAAATAGTCCAATTCTTAAGGAAAAGGTAAAGAAACACGACCATCCCCTATAACCCATATACAACTATCACAAGAAATGTAAAGACTAGAACAGAAGGTATAATGTTAAACCTTTGCATGAATGAACTTCTCCTTCACAGATATAGAATCAGAATGACAAGGTTTTCCTGTAAGAAGCAGCTGTGGTTTATCGGACTTGTAAAAGCTTCACCAGCAGAAGATTGAGAGTTAGTTACAGCCAGATAGAGAATCATATTTGGTTTCAATTGTACAAATTGAAAAGAAAAACAAAAAAGATTCTTTACCCAGTGAGGGTGAGATCCACATGGAAGGCACTTCTTGAATGCAATAGTTCCTCCCAAACTGAATTAGCAAAGGTATTGCCCAGAGACTGAAACAAACTTATAACAGAAGGCTCCCATACTTTTACATCAAGAGTAAGTGACCTAACCTGAAATGTGAACCAATATAAACTTAAAGAGCTACACAAATGGAAAAGCAGGATTAATATCATCACCGACTGATGGTTTTATTCAACTTAAAGAATTCATTTCAGTTAAAAACCAGTGTAGTAAAAATGAACAACTAATCCAAACTCAAACAAGCAAGAGACTAATTATTTCCCGTATACTCAAATTACTATAAGCCAATCAATATTTAATAGAACCTCTCATCTAATTGATTGCTATTCTTCACTGAAAACCATTTATCCTTTCAACACTAGGAAAATTCAATATGATTTCTAGGATATTTTATTTTGATAGATGCAAGGTTCTCACAAAGGAATAAATAGAAAAGCCATAACTTACTCAATTTACCTTCGATATATGAACACCAAGATTACGATGAACACCAGAACATTCAATACAAACAAGAACTCCCAGATTCAAAGATGCCCAATCTGGTTCAGGGGCACCACAATCTGCACATTTATCATTCCCACATACTCTTCGTAACACATCAATTGGCTTTTCATTTTTCAGACAGGAGCGTTGATGTTGGGAACTTCTTAATTGGCGTTCATTATGTGCATTACCAAGGTTTCTTTCAGAGGTATACTCTTCAATAGCAGTATGATCAAAGTCAGAGCTTTCAAATGAACTACTCTCACTGGCAGATCGATGATGACCACTTCCCATGGGACTTGTAGGAAGACACTGAAAAATGATTGAAGGCGCATAAAAGTCAATACATCCATGAAGGAATTAACAAGGAAAATTATTGTTAAAACATTATCATTACCCTCTCAGGAGCCTGGGAACTAAGTAATGAGGCAATAACTCCAGTTATCTTTTCAATCCAATCCATTTGATCCAGTGCACTCTCCGCCTGCACTGACAAGCATCAATTGCCAATTATTAACCTACAATCCTATAAAAGTGCAACAATTTTGCTACGAATATCCATCCATAAGTTATCCCAGACACAGCATAGGTAAATATAAGTTAAGCCCTAATCAGAACCACAGCCTACAGCAAAGTCATACCTGCAAAGTGTAGTTCTTTGTTGGTGAAATTATCCTGAAGCAAAACCTTAAATCTGACTGGTCTGCATCAACTTTAATTGTTGATGTAAGCAAGTTCACCGTGTGATGGGCAACGGATTTCTCATCATGTACTCCACCATGATAGTGAGAAGAAAGCCACCGACCCAGTAATCCAGATCCAAGTTCAGAGCTATTTCTCTGACCAGAAAGCTGACTGCCAGATCCCTATTAAACACCGAGAAATATTAATAAAGTAGAATAAAGGATTGACCTAAACATAACCTTCAACCACCCTATATCTCCATGTATTTTCAAAAGGGGAGGCCAGGAAGCATCTTACAGATGATTTGCTACACTGCTTGCGGTAATAATACAGCATTCCTCGGCTATCAAGGACAAAAAATCTTCTTTTCCAGTCTCCTCTCAAGTTTGATGAGCGTTTTGAGAGATAGCCTTGTCGAATTGTTTGAACCTGGGGGATTAGTTCAGCCTTAGATGCACAGAGTTGAAAGATGAGAAAGCATAAAGAAGACTAATAATATCCCACAAAAGAATTCCAAGAAATCTTATTTAAACCTTTCCCTTTGCAGCAGATTGCATAACTGCCTCTATCATTTTATGTGAACTTCTACCGATTGCTTGTATACCATCTCCATTAGGAGAGCCATTAGAACCATTAGAAGACCATCTACTCTCTCTGTCAACCTGCCTTTTGTACTCCTGCATTCTTTCATTTAAAGCTGCCTGCTCATAATTGGACCTTTCCCTTGATTGCCGTGCATAAGTCAAGACCTGCAGGACTTGTATTTCAACAGTTTGCTCATAGAATACGGCATAGTGAAATCTGAACTGTAGCAATCACCAATGACAAGATACAAAATTTTTGTTTTGTTTTTGTTAGGGCACCTTATAACATCATATTATTAGTCTTTAAAGTATCTGAAACTGTGGCCGATATAGAGATACTATGTTCATTTGCATCTGAGGAAAACAATTATAATGAGAAAAAAGACAGCTGTGGAAGAAAACACATAGAGATATTTGTCTGAGTATAGCAAACCTGATTAATATATGGCTCCATCTGATGCAACAATTCATAACCCTACAAAACCAAAAATACTAATAAGCAAATGCATGTGGCAGAAACATGAGAGAATTGAGAAGCTCTGCCATGTAATCACCTGTTTAAAGTAACGAAGATGTGCATCCATAGTCCCACTGACTGCTTCCAAAAATTCAAACCTCTTTTTTGCTTCAACATTTGAAAGAGCAGTTACCTGTACATTATAGAGCAAAGGTACTGTAATTACATATCTTGAAGCAAATCTGAAATATGACATCAACATTAATCTTCAGAAAGTGGTTGCCAAGCAATTAACTCACTAGATTGAAACGAGCTTGCTCAAACGTTGACCTTGCATTATGAAGTTCCTAGAATAACCCCAATCATATCAGAATACGTAGGGAATTTTCATCAATATGATAACTATATTGGGAAGAATGGCAGATAAACCATGAACAATACATACCTCCTCCAAAATATTGGCTACATCACTCTTTGTACTTTTCCTCAGTGAAAGAAACTTCTCACGAGCCTGCAAGTTATTAGAACTGGATTAATATAACTCAGGATTTGATTTTAGATCAACTCGATACATAAATATCATATTCAAGCAACATGAATGACATCAGCCCAACAAACTGCTATACTAAACCACCTGATCATAAATGAGACTAGCCTTGTCAAAGCGCTTCCGTGCTTCCTGCACTAAGTCAAGATCTCTTAAAACCAAAAATTAAAAAATAGACAATCTAGAATAATGCACAGATTATTAAATTTTGAATAGACTATTATTAAATTTACACCAGCTTGTAGATAGTTCCATATCCTCACAAAGCCATGGTGTTGCTAAAATAAAATGTGCAAGAAAAGATGGCGATTACCTTGACCTCGAGCAGATCAATATTGACAAACTGCAGTAATCTGTCATTCAGCTCAGTTTCAACCTGAGAGAAGAAGATAATGAGGTGATAATTTCTAATATTATTACAAGCTAATACAATCAGACAATAAATCATATACAGATAACAATTGCATTCCCACAATTAAAAAAAATATAAAAAATCACAAGGTAACAGTTCCAATTTTGTGATATGCAACCCTTAATAACCATCAAGAAAAATAATCAACAAAAAACTTTATACTATAATATCTAAAAGATTATCAGTCTTTCAGTAAGTATTCTTGTGTTGAAGAGAGACAATGAATTAAATTTATCAAAAATCATGAATCTCAAGACCTTACTCCTTAGAATCAATTCAATACTCATGCTCAGAACATACTTAAGAAATTTACCTGTGATCGAAGAACTTCCTTGTATGTCCCAATTTCTCTCAATGCTATGGTAAACTTGGTCATAACAGGCCCTACAGAAGGATAAACAGAAAAAGGTTCAATTATTGCTAAGGTGCCGTAAAAATCCTAATCAGAAAGAACCTACTCCTCATGGGAAATCAGAACTGAAGAACAAAATAATAAAGAAAAACATCCTAGGGGAGTCAATCCATCAACTGATGCAATAGGTAGAACCATGAACGAGAAAGAAGGGAAAAAAAAAAGGGAAGAAAAAGAAGCCACTAACAGTTAAGACTGCCCAATCATGTCGAGATTTCATACCTATCAACAAATATCTCCAAGCAAATAAATAACAACTTTGGCTAAAATATTGAACAGATGCATACCTCCAAAAGCCACACTAATAGGGTCATTATGCCCTCCACCAAACATTTCAAGGGCACTTGCGAAAGCAATATCCCCATCATATCCCTCCCCAAGTCCTTCACTGCAGGCAGAAGAAACTATGCAACTGAGAAATTTTACACACTAAGGGTTCAAAAAATAGCAAAGAGTGATTTCAACACCAATAGTTAGCAGTAGCAACCCCCCTCCTCCCCACCCCAAGAAGAAACCAAAGAAAAATAAAACAAATATTGACAACCGGTGACGTTTCCGTTATAATGCAAATTTATAATCAGTTTTCTATGCACATGAGTGAGGAAGAATGAAGAAAAGAGATATGAGGCTTCCTCAAAGTAGCTGAGAAGTTAGAAGAATCATAGGTCAATGACATTAATGCATGTACATAGGCCACACCCTTTATATTCACAAGGAATAATAAACAAAAACCAAGCAAGCAACAATTTTCCAATTAACTTAAGATATATTGATCTATTTCTTAATTTGATTAAAAATTAAAGCTTGTTCAGGTCAGATCCTCCAAAATATCTTTAAAAAGGTAAAAGTTGATCGTTATTAGTAAAAAACAATTAAATTTAGATTACAGAGATACATTCGAAGATCTAGACATACGTGTATTTTCTGCATCCTTTGTAAAACTTTAAGCTTCTCTCCCGCAACAACTCCGCATTTTCCTCCATGCCTTGTATCTGTCTCACCAAAGAAAATTATCATTCCATGGTCTCAGAAGTATATAAATAGGTATACTATCTTGTAAGGCATTAGCATCAATGTCCATAAAAGTATAAGTAGGTAACCGTGTTTTAAACATTAAAAAAAAAATGATCTGAAATGGAATACTTAATTTTGACACTTAAAATAAAAAAAAAAATAAAAAAAAAAATAGCAAAAACCAGAAGCATTAGCCAATTGACAGCAAGGAAGCAACGCATTTCTTCAAATTAGAGAAGCTAGGCAAACTATGGTCTTTAAATAAGCATAAGAACATTTCAAAAGTCCATCTACAATGTCACCATGCATAATCATAGAGGTAAACCATATCTTAAAGTGAAATTAGATACTCCATCCTACTTCAGTAAGAATTAACCAAGGAAATGTGCAAGTAAGATTCGAACTTGGAAAAGGCATTCATGAGATGAAAAGTTCAGAAGATTCTAAAGTAACTCTGCCATTCTCCATACTCAATTTCATTCTTATCTCTTCCTATTCATCGATTCAGCGTAATTAACTCAAAATTAAAAGCATAATATCAAGTCTAATAAAAGCCATACAGTCTCAAAAAATATAACTCATAGCAAACCCTGGAGAAATTAAGGATCAGCCGGTATCAAATAATCATTCTGTTCTATATTAAGGATCAGCCTATCTTTTACAGATACTGCAGCTGCTGAAGCTGTTAGCTCCAAAGCACTGAAGTTCATTAAAATGGCAATAAAAAATATGCAAAATTTAGGAAAACAACAAAAAGTAATACATAAATCTACAATGTCTCCATCTTGAAGCAGCGAAGTAAAGAGAGAAGAGAGAGTAACCTGTTTGCGAAACATGGGAGAGTCATCGAGCTTAGCGAAAGGCATTGTGGAGGCCAGGATTCTTTTTTCTCTTTACGATGAATCTTAATTACCATTACACCAATCGCTCGATCCTTTGTAGAATATAACCAACCTACTGAAGATCTCCCGATTTAAACCCAGAAACAACTCAACCACTTCCAAAGCTTATTTAACTTGGATAATCAGCTTCCAATTCAGCTCTGTCAACTTGATTTGCATAGATTTTACAGCATTGAGATTATCAGACAGGATTTTTTTTTTTTTAATCTTCTTTGAAGCTTACTAGCTTACAGTAATAATTCCTTTTTCTTTTTTTGGTTCACTTTATTTTCAGTACTAATTGTTTTATGGTTTCAAAGCTGGAAAAAATAAAAACCCTAAAAAAGAGAGAAACGAAAAAGTGAAGGACGGAAAGAAGAAGGAGAAGAAGAAGAGGAAGAGGAAGGGGGGCAAGAAAACATGAGATTTTGATTAGAGGAAGTGGTAGTTGTTTTTTTAAGGGGAAGCCTTGGGAATTGAGTGAGTAAGAGAAAGCAAAAGAAGCTTAAATTAAAACTATAAATAAAAATCAATTAAGCCCCAATTTGATTTTCTTCATTAAAATTTAAACCTGAAAGCAAAAATGTCCAAAGCATGTGTGAGTGTGATGAGTAACGAGTAAGACACAGAGACAACAGTCTTAGATAAAAGCGAAAACACAACACACAGACAACATTTATTGACATTATTAGCCCTTTTCTTTCTTCTTTTTCCCTTCTTCTTCGGTTTTCGCTTCGTCTAACCAAAAATTTTAACAACAACCTACGTCGTTTTAGTAGCTTCGGGTTTTACAAACGGTGTCGTTTGCCGTTTCTTGAAAACGGCGTTTGGGGTTTGGACTCTGTCAACTGTGGTTTTTCTCTCTCTGGACTCCTTTGACAAAGGAAAGACAAAGTGAGTGCGACTTTGAAGAGCGTGTAATCAAATTCTGGATTTTGTCAAGGGAGATTGATATTACACGCGCCATTAGCGAGTGGTTATAGAGCATAGAAACTGAGAGATGCTTCTGTCACGCAAACTCAACACTTGAGGGAAGTGGGACCCAAACTAAAACTTCCCTCCATTTTTCTTCCTTCCAGTCTCGTACCCAAATCATTATAATCAAAATATACTAAAATTTTATTTTCCCCATTATACTTTTTAATTACCTTTCCGTTTTTTTTTTTAAATGAAAATGAAAATGAAAATGAAAATACTAGTACTACTATAGTAGTAGTAATTTTCTTATATGTAATTTGAGTGAATATCCAATTACACAGAGTGTAAAACACTAGTTTTACATAATTTTTCAACCCTTAGATCTAAGGGAACCAACGGACGAGATTAAAACTAAATTTATTAAAAAAATTTCTCTCTCACCCAAATACATTTTCACGCGCCGTTTCTTTATTTTTCCTCTCCTGGCTCTCTCTCTTCCTCCACCGATGATGAATTCCGATTAATTTCTCCCCTTTTTAACTTTCAAAAAATTTCCAATTTCCATCAGATTGTTGATCACAATAAACAGATATTACGAGACTTATGCGGCCTCCACCTCGCCCAGGCCGTTTCTTTCCGGAAACATGAACTCAACCACAAGCAATCTCCAGAAATTTCTCTAAGCACCTTGGTGAAATTTTCCCTCTAAAAAATTGGTCAATAGTATCATAAATGGTTCCGTGTTTTATGCATCTAATAACCCACTCAACAAAATGTATTTCAAATTTGATTACTCGTCGACGGCAGAGTACTTCAAACAGAACAACCCCAAAGGAATAGACGTCTGATTTGAGAATCAGTACAGATGTTTGGAAATGCTCCGGATTCAAATACCCAATAATTGTTGTCGACAAAGATTCATAGCCCTCACGTGTGAGATGATATTCCCACTTGTGATCACTTATTAATTTGAGTGGAGCATTTGGCACAATGGAAGTTCCTATCTCGGATAACCCAAAATCCGAGAGCTTAGGAACCAATTGTTCGTCCAAAAGTATATTTTTGGTCTTGATGGGTCTTGATGTCTCGGTGAATTATTGCACAGCTCCAGTGTGATGGAAATTTTCTGAAAGTTAAAAAGGGGAGTAATCGGAATTCATCGTCGTGGAGGAAGAGAGAGAGAGAGGGGAGTGGCGCGTGAGAATTTATTTGGGTGGGAGAAATTTTTTTTTAGTATATTTAGTTTTAATCTCGTCCATTGGTTCCCTTAGATCTAAGGGCTGAAAATTTGTGTAAAACTAGTGTTTTACACTCTATATAATTGGATCTTCACTCATGTAATTTTATAGGGATAAAAATAGTACTATTAACAAGATATATTATCCCCGTGCATTCGCATCGGGTTTCTCAATTTATGATTGAAATTAATAATTACAATTTTAAGTAAAATTTTATCTTATTTAATAGTAATTAAGTTAAATTAAAGGAAATATTGTTAGAATTCTAATTAATGTCTATTCAAATAATTATCTACTGGAAAATGGGAAAAGGAGATGAAGTTTTTTTTAATTAAAATTCAATGTTCTAAATATTATTTGGAATTCCAAATATATAACAATATATATTTGTTTTCTCCCAACCAATCACCTTTGGACAAATGTCAGCGTGAGAAGAGGCAAATACCGAACATACAGCAGTTTGGGGATAACTTTAATAGTAAAAAAATTGTATCGAGGTATATAGAGATATTGATAGATTAATAATAAATAAACTTTTTTTGAGTAGAATAATAAAATAAACTAGTAAGTATAACAAAAAAAATAGAACTTATATAAAAAATTATATATAAATATATCTATATATAAGGTAAAAATAATATTTGAAAAAAAGGTAATAATTTCATTGTTTTGAGAAAAATATTAGACTATCAATTATTTTTTGGTATGTTTGCAAATTAATCTTGTTTGAAGTCCGTCTATTATATGGAGTAAATAAAACTCTCTTAAATTCAAATCCAATACCATTATATAAATGCCTAAACACTTGACCATTATAAACTATTGAAGTATCAATTAATGAATCCTTTACCAACAAAAAAATGAATCAAACGTTAAATTAACCATGATAAAAGAAAAAATTAAACTATCAATTACACAGTCAAATGTTGGATAGTTGCATTGCTAATATAAAAGAAAAAAATATCTGTATATAGGCAAATAATGAAAATAAAATATCATTCTAAAGTGGGACCTGAAAAATTAAATACTAGCAAAGGGGAGGGGCGAGGCAGAAATTTCAGCCTTACTCAGGTACTCTACAGGGGCAAAGAAAACAAGTGGCCCATCATCAACCGTGATATTTGTTGAGTTGATTCAAAACATATCCTTCTCGGTGCTAAAAGTGGGCAGTCAATGCGATTGATCCTCTGCACCTCAACTTCTTTCGTAGTGGAGAAATAATTATCATTAATTTTATGTACGCACATTAACATCCATCCCAATTTATTTATCTGTTTGAATTGAAGGATGATTAAATTACTTAAATAAACAGTTCTTTAAGCACATGAATATTACGCTTAATGGTAGGTGTATGCTCCTTTAAATCAGTTTTTATGTTCAAGTCAGTAATTGCATGTGGGTTTTGTCTCATATTATATGTGGATTTTGTTAGTTTATTACAATTATTAAGGATCTAAGGTGATTTGGTTCGTTTTTATGAATTCTCATTAGATGTTTAAGCGTATAGTGAGATATTTGATCATAATGAAATTTCTTAATATTTTTTTATTGTATCCTTCTAAAGAAGATATTTCTTTTTAAATTCACTTTTGGATAGATTTTTTTTTTTTTGCTTAATGATCTATTTCGCCCATAAACTTATAGAAAACGGTCAAAGAAACTCCTCAACCTTAATTTTAGTCAATGGCATTCTTAAACTTACAATTTTGTTCAAATGGACCCTTTTGTTGACGGCACCCTAACGGGCTGTTAAATTTGCTGACTCATCAATCCACGTGGCAAAAAAATTTCACGTGACAAGATGATAATGTTGCAAAAAATGATTAATTTTAAATAATATTATTTTAAATTTTTTATTAAAAATTGTAAGATAAAATCAAATGAATTTTAGAATGAATTATTTTTTTTAAAAAAAAAATCAACTTTTGCAGCATTATCATTTTCCCGTGTGAAAATTTGTTGAACACGTGAACTGATGATGTCAGCAAATTTAACGGCTTGCTAGGGTGCCATCAACAAAAGGGCATATTTGGCCAAATTTGTGAGTTTGGGTGGCATTGTCCAAAATTAAAATTCAAGAGCTTATTTGATTATTTTTTATAAGTTCATGGGCAAAATAGATAACTAAAAGTCTTTTTTTTTGTTATAAAAAAAGTCTTTTTTTATTAAAAAAGAAAAAGATTTTTCTTATTAATTTTTTTGAGCAAAACAAATCAATTTTCATTAATATCAATAATCAGGATTACAAACATGCAGAGGTAATCCGCACCAAATATAATTAGCCCCTACATCACGATTACTTTGGGCTAGATCATGTAGAGATTTGTTACGGTTAGCCTATAACATCAAAGTAGAAAAAACACAATGTCTAAGATCCCAATTGATTAGCTTTATCGAACAGGCAGTCTCATAAATCGTCCCTACCATACCACAATGATAAATAAGCAAGGAGCCACTGGCAAGCAATATTCCATACCTCCCGACTTAATGGACACTCAAAGAGAACAAGATACAAAGAGGATTCAATTCCACAACACACAACACAATTTATATCTATGGGTACCGCCGTTGTTGTAGCTTAGTCTTGGAGGGTAAAATATCATGAACAACTTGCCAAATGGAATACTTTACCTTTGGTAACACATGAGCGCCCCAAATCAACCTCCAAATCAATAATATGCTATCTACATCCGCAACATCCTTCCCCAACATTCTCCTAGCCACATGATACCCATGTCGAACAGTATAATCATTGTTCGACGAATGATTCCATATGAAAGTATCATGTATCTCAAAATGCAGAGGTAATAGAAAGTTATGTGCCACACATTTCGCTTCAAACAACTATGTCAATAAATCTACATCCCAGTATCCATTATCATCAAACAAAACTGATACCGGATTCGAGTGGAGAATTGTTCCTGGACGAGCTTGTGGTTGATATGTGGGTGGCTTTATTATCCATTTATCCCTCCACATATTAACACTTGCACCATTTCCAATTCTCCACCGAGATCCCTGACGAATCACCTCCCTTCCTGCTAGCAAACTCCTCCAAACAAATGAAGGGTTACCATGGAAATATTTCGCTTTCATCACTCGATAACACAATGAAGTCCCATCATAAATAAGCCACCAGCATTGTTTAGCTAATAACGCTAAGTTGAAAGATTCAAATTCCCGAAATCCCAATCCACCATCAGACTTGGAAGCACATAACGCATCCCAAGACTTCCAATGGATCTTCCTTCGTGTTTCAGTACTACCCCACCAGAACTTTGCAATAAGCATATTCAGTTCAATAAGAAAGGTCTTCGGAAAACAAAAACAACTCATGAGTTATGTTGGAATTGCTTGAGCAACAGACTGGATCATCACAGCACGTCCTGCAACAAATAATAATCTACCTCTCCCTATGTAGCCTTTTCCATAATCCGTCCTTAATTAGTTGCAGCTCTACTCTCTTGGACTTACCAATCATAATTGGCATACCAAGATAGCGATCACGAGGTAACACCTTTTGAATTCCCAAATGTTGCATTATTGATTCTCGCAAGGAGTCAGGTGTATTGGAACTAAACAACACCGCATATTTATCAATATTAATTTGCTGGCCTGACGCTAGTTCAAACTGACGAAGTAGATCAAGGATCACATCACATTCGTTGAAAGATGCCCTCAAAAAAAGAAGGCTATCATTTGCGAAAAACAAATGTGAAACCTGCGGAGCATATCGATTTACCGCTATTCCCCTAATTTGACCTTCCATCACCCTCACCCAATAAACCCTTCTCAATGATCACTCTTGGTTGTTTGCTTCAAAACTATTTAATATCGAGATAATATAAGAAATATTTTCCTATAATTAAATACCATCTCAATTTTGTAATGAAGCAAACGATTTAGAGTAAGTATTTAAAATGGAATGAGACAAATGATTTGGAACCGGTAATTTCCAACCATAATACCATAGAACATTCACTTTTTTTTTTGTTCTTTTGTGATCTTAAGTTCCCATTTCTCTCTTGACAAAAAATTAGGGGTGAGCATCGATCGGTTCGGTTCGGTTTCAATTTTGATATTTACAAAACTGATTAATAGCCGATGATCAATTTTTGAAACCGTCAACTGATCGTTTAATTCTTGAAACCGCCTATGCGGTTTAAGCGGTTTAGACCGTTTAATAATTATATATAATATTATATATATAATTATATATATAATATTATTATATATAATATATATTAATATTCGGTCGGTTTGGGTCGGTTATGGTTTTGTAATTTCAAATACCGACCACCAACCGAATATCCATATGGTTTTGGCGGTTCAAACCGCCTAGACCGTCGAAACCGATCAAACGCTTCAATGAGTGAAAAAACTGTCGATTTCAGGCGATTCAGGTAGTTTGGACCGTCTAGTGCTCACCCCTAGAAAAAATATATGTAGGAGTATTAAAGGTTGTCTAATTAACGTAACTTGCGAATCTATGTTGACAAATCTATGTACTCATTCAACTTTCGCTTACAATTCTTCAAAATCACTAAAAAATTTTAAGACTTTTATGTTCCCATTTCAGGAATTACAATTCAAACTGTGAATGTTATTATAAGAAACAATAAAGGGAGGATATGAAAATACTAAAAAACCAATCCAATCCTCTCTTCTAATGACTTGAAGAATAAATGAGGAGGGGTATTTTGGTACTTTTATGCTCGATTTTTTCGTTATTTGGGTTGATGATTGAGGGTATTTTGGGAACTTTGTGAAAAAGTTACTATTTGTGGGTCCCATTCTGCATAACCTAATATTTTTTTGTTGGATTATCGTACTTTTATGTTTTATGCTATTTAGTCCTTAACAATTATAGGTTGAACGATTTAACGTGTTGCCTTTTTTTTGTATTTTTTTTTCTATTTGTCCGATTAAGGTGATTCAAGTGTGTATTAAGAGGTAATTTCATGATTTACAATTTTCATTAAAAACTCAAAAATTCAATTTTAATATGTTGATTCTAAAAAATGCTTCCGAATTTTTTGGTTTTGATTGCCAGTTAATTTAATATCGTATAATTTTTTGTCCACATGTCCGATTGAAGTTATTGAAGTGTCGAATAAAAGGTTATTGCATGATTTACGACTTTCATGAAGGACCCGAAAGCTAAATTTGATCTACGAGTTTCGTGACGGGTTCAAAAGGAAATTTTTATGTTTCAAGATCTCCATTAACAAATATTTTCTTATTTGGATTATTTATCAAATGACCCTCATACTTTTCTACTACTTTATTCTACTTAGTCCATTACAAATTCTATCTTAATCTAACGTTGAAGCTTTATTTTTTTATTCTTTGTTCTATTTGTCCGATTAAGTTGATTCATGTGTCTATTAAAAGGTAATTTCATGATCTGCAACTTTCATGAAGGACTCAAAGCAAATTTTTATGTTTCAATTCAAAAAAATGCTTCCTAAATTTGTTCGTTTCGATTGTTGGTCTATTTAATACCATATAATTTTCGATCCACATGTCCAATTAAAGTTATTCAAGTGTCGGTTAAAAGGTTACTGTATAATCTACGACTTTCATGAAGAACCCGAAAGTTAATTTGATCTACGAGTTTCATGAAGGGTTCAAAAGGGAATTTTTATGTTTCAAGATCTCCCTTAACAAATATTTTCTTATTTAAATTAGTTATCAAATCACCGTCATACTTTTCTATTTTATGCTATTTAGTCCTTTCCAAATTTTATCTTACTTGATTTAACACTTCATTTTTTTTTCTTTGTTCTATTTGTCCAATTAAGGTAATTCAGGTGTCTATTAACAGGTAATTTTACGATCTACAACTTTCATTAAAGACTCAAAAGCTAATTTTTATATTTCAATTCTAAAAAATGCTTTTGAAATTTTGTGATTTCGATTGACAATCTATTTAATATCATATTATTTTTGATCCAAATGTCCGATTAACAAAAATTCACAAAGACCACTTCATAAAATTTTCGACGGTGTCAAAAAACTATTATATACAAAAACAAAATGTTGGAATTAACCACCTGAACAAATTCTGGTTTTGTTTATGGTTTCGTGACATTTTAGCAAAAGCATGTTTCCACTTTCCATTTATTCCCCTTTATTTCCGTAAGTTTTCCAGAGTTGGATAAATTTTCAGTACTTACACTTATGATTTCATTAGCAAGCCAGCGGTGATATAAGGTTTTTTTTTAGGAAAAATATGGTAACTGTATTATTAAGAATTAATTTGTGTTACAAACGCCCCTGCACCACACATAGGTAGCTTTGATCTCATAAGCAATCTTAGCTAAACTATGAGCAAAAGAATTAGCTTCTCTCTTAACATGATGAAACAGACAACGATCAAAGAAATTAGCTAAAACCTGAATATCCAAAATTAAAGAACCGCCTTCCCATAGCACCGGTGTCGCCCTATTGATCTCCATAATGGCCATCAAGCAGTCACTTTCAACAATGCAATCAGAAAAGCCCTTGCTAAAAGCAACCTTGAGACCATACTTGATGTTTAAAACTTCTACATAAAGAGGGTCAGCAACATAGTCATGAAACTAAATAGCACAAAATTCCACTACCCCCATAGAGTCACGAATTACAGCACCAACCTGCTCGATTGTCTTCTACCAAGAAAGCTGCATCAACATTAATCTTCAATACTCCTTCAGGTGGTCGAGACCATATCCGAATTGTTGTATAGTTCAATGCTACCGGGGATGAGAGGGAAGTACTATCCATTCGCTGTAGTAAAGAAGTACCGCAAGCAACAAGGGACAATGGGGTTGCACAAACATGGTTGTGGAGACATCGGTTTCGATTTCTCCATAGCAGCCATAAAGTGAATAAAACCTTCTCAACCGAACACAACTATCTTGCTTTTGCAAATGGACAATCCCAAAAATCCTCATGATCCTCCCAATCTTGCAAAAGATTTTCTAGTCAGGGACAAGCTAAAGCCCACACCGCCTGGCTAAAAGGACAAGTAAAGAAAACATGGTAGAGAGACTCCGTAGAAGCACCACAAAGTTCATACGACAACTCGAGCTAAACTCCTCCCTGGCTCAAAATATTCTTAACAGGTAGGATACATCATATTAGTCTCCAAATAAAATACTTAACCTTCGGTAACACTCTTGAAGACCAAAGAATTCTCCACAAAAGAGGGCAAAGTGAAACATCAAAATTCTCTCTGCCTAATATGTGCCTTGCCACAAAGTATCCTGCTTTCACCGTGTTCATACCATTGGGTGAATGGTTCCAAATCAAAGTATCCACCTGCAAAGAAGATAAAAGAGGTAGACACAAGATCCGGGTACAATCATCAGGCACAGGTAATTCATCAGGAAATTCAACATTCCATGACATCGCCTCATGATCAAAGGTAGACAATGCATTAGCTTTAGTGGGCAAAGGTAGATAGTGCTTAGAGTCCAGTCCGTCCTTGGGACATTTAATATAAGCTAATTGTTAAAATTGATCCTTAACGATTGTAAAAATGTTCAAATAATGGTTTAGCCTTCTAATTTGGTTAATTAAGTCCTTAATTTTTCAAAATCAGCTCAAATCAACCTTAGAGTCAATTTAAGTTACTAACGTGTTAGGATTTATTAGTTTGTCAATTTGATGCCAGGAACTTATTTGAGCCGATTTTGCAACGTTGGGAACTTAATTAAGCGAATTAAAAAGTTAGACCCTTATTTGAGAATTTTTGTAAACATTAGGAACCAATTTGAACAATTAGCCTTTAATATATATATATATATATATATATATTATAGATTAATCAAAAGCAATATAGATATAGACCTCAGGATTTTTTGAAGCAATACTCTACCAAATTCTCTGCCTACTGAATTTATTTATAATAAAATTATTACTTAGTATATATGCTTCTTTGTTTTAGTTTCGTTAGGTTCAACAATTTAGAATCAATTAATTTTGTACAATCAATTCTAAATGAAAATTGTTTTTACATTTTAAGTATTCTATTTTTGTACGTACTTTAGATACTCAACTTTTGTTTCAAAGATTTGACACTTAAATTGATCAAACATGTGATAATTAGGAGTATATGCTTTTTCTTTTTTCTTCCTTCTGCAAACACTAATTTTTGCAAGAAAAAGAAAGGACCAAATTAAATTTTAAAAATATATATGACCTTATACTTATAAATTGTAATCTACATTATTATTATATATAATAAAATATATAGCACTATTATAATTAAAAAGAAAGTTATATACCCATCTCAAACATCCTCTTTCAAATTCATGATGTTTGAATCATTAGATTAAAGAACAATTTCAATCACAAGCCCACCATTTGTGAATGATGGTCCTACTATGGTCGAGGTAAATAGAGATGTAATCAAGGAATCCATCTTTAACTCCAACCTTCCATCTAATCCTTTGCAGTAGCCTGAAAAGACTTTTGATGAGAATTCAATATGTTTCTGATGAATCTCCAAACCAATCTCCCAATTCTATTACAATTAATTAATTTGGAAAATGGCTTCTTAGCTATCAAAATTAAAGTTGAAGATTGCTTAAAACCCCAAAAATTTGAGAGCAAGAATGATCTGATTTCAGTTGCTAATTCTACGAAAATTGATGCAGTTGAACCTTCCAAAGCTTTAGCTAAGTTCATAAACCCATTATTCCACCAAATGTTGGTATCGTAACTTGTCATAAGGCTATGAAATTTCAGTTTCTTTTTTGTTTGAGGGTGGCACTTGTTTATAATTGGACTCTTGTTAATTCTTTCACTTCTTCTGGGGAAGTACTCTATCATAAGTCTCATAATGTGTACCTAAACCATTTAACGCCAGAGAATATTGATTGTTCTCCGTTTAGTGATGATGAGCTATCAAATGATACTAATGTTGTTATTGACTAAGATCAAGATTAATATTTAGTCAATTCAGATGTCTATAAATCATGTTCAAATCTTCTTCAGGCCATTGTCATGCTTCCTTTTAAAAAATTCTCTATGGCTGAATAGTCACTTTGCCCCCTTGAACTTTGCCAATTTAGGACATATTACCCCCTAAACTTTAAATTATGCCACTTTCCCCCTTGCATTTGGAAAATCAAAGACAATGTCCCCCTTTACGCGACATCAAGTCTCGTCAGATTTGCTGACATGTAGCGAACTTTTGCTGATGTGGCTTTTCCACATCAGCACTCATGTGGGCCTCACATGACCCTAAATGCTATGGTGGGCCCCACGTCAGTAAAAGTTGGCCATGTCAGCAGATTTTCTTGGACTTAACGGATTCATTAGTCAACCATCATGTCCTGGGTAAATTGGCCTGATTTTCCAAATACAAGAGGAAAAGTGGCACAATTTAGAATTCAGAAGACAATCTATCCTAGATTTGCAAACTTCAAGGGACAGTGGCTATTCAGCTAATTTGAAGAGATGAATCCTACAATTTTGAAATGTTGGTATTATGTTAGTGTTTCAATCTTTGATTTATCTCATCAGTCATTAGTGACATGAGGATGAGAAGCAAACACATCAATGTGGAAGGTCACTTTGCTATAGACAGCGCATGGATGCTTTTTTACAATGGCTGGCAATTTTTCTTGGAGAAAAGGAAGAAAGGACGGTAAAGGAAATGCATTATAAAATGATCAAAGTTGGGGGAGAGGACCTTTTCCTATTAGAATAACATGAAAAAGTGAAATTATAAATAAAAATTAGGAAGCTTTATGATGACAAACCATGGCCTATGTGATTCACTTTTTGACTACTTGCATTTCCCTTCCCTCTTCTTTCAATTAAACCTATTCTAAAAAGTATCTAGTTTTGTTAAAAAAAAAAAACAAGCATATAGTTTTGGTGACAGTAACGTCATATAATTGGATTTTTAACTTGATAATAACTTCAAATATTGAGAATATATTATATATATATATAAGTAGATGTTTTATGGCCATTTTACTTAATCCATACTACTAGATATTGTCTCCGTACATTTGCGTCGATTTTTTGATTTATGATTGAAATAAAGTAATTTCAATTCTAAGTAAAATTTTATCTTATATAATAGCAATTAAGTTAAATGAAAGGAAATATTGCTAGAATTCTCAAATAATTATCTAAAAATGGAAAAAGGAAATGGAGTTTTACTTTGATTATAATTCAATGTTCTAAATATTATTTGGAATTTCAAATATGGTTTTTTCCCAACCAATCACCTTTGGACAAATGTCAGCATGAGAAGAACCAAATACTGAGCATACAATAGCTTGAGGATAACTTTAATAACAAGGTATAGATATAATAATATATATTGGTTTTTTCCCAACCAATCACCTTTGGACAAATGCCAGCATGAGAAGAAACAAATACTGAGCATACAATAGCTTGAGGATAACTTTAATAGTAAGGTATAGATTTTCAATATTTATGAAAATACCTCAAAGAGTTTACAATTTCTCAAAGTGAGTGGGCCGAATTGCAAAAGAACTACAAATTTGAACTTATTTATAATACCGCTAAAGGATTATGGATTTGAGGGATTTTATAGATTATAGATTTGAGTAGGGGTGAAAAATGGTCGGTTAGGTTTCGGTTTTGGGGTTCTTGAAACCGACGACCAATTTTTGGAACCGTCAACCGACCGTTTAATTCTTGAATCCGCCTATGCGGTTTAGACCGTTTAATAAATATATATTATTATATGGAGTATATAATTATATATATAATATTATTATATATATAATATATATTTAATTATAGATATTGATAAACGTCGGTTCGAGTCGGTTACGGTTTTGGAATTCTCAAACCCGACCCCCGACCGTTTACTTCTTTTATCTTTGACGGTTCAAACTGCCAAACCGTCTAAACAGCGGTTTAACTTAACCGCAAAAGACCGCTGGCGGTTCGAGCGATTTGGCCCGAATAATGCTCACCCCTACCTCAAAAGAGTTTACAATTTCTCAAAGTGAGTGGGCCGAATTGCAAAAGAACTACAAATACTTATTTATAATAGGATTATGGATTTGAGGGAATTTATAGATTATAGATTTGAAATTCTAAAAAAAAAAAAAGATTATAGATTTGAGTAGGGATGAGCAACGGTCAGTTCGGTTCGATTTCGGTTTTACGGTTCTCAAAATCGACTACAAACAGACGGCCAATTTTTTGAGTGGGTCAAAGTTTTTAGATTTCACAAACAGTTAAACCTTATATATATCTCATTTGTTGATTAATGTTTGATATTTGAAAAAAATATATATCCTCAAAAGATACATGTCAACCCTTTTAACACACTTAATATATTAATATATGATGTATATATAAATTAATTGTCCATAAAAATTGTTAAAGAAACAGAAACAAACCATTTCTGTATAAATTAATTGTCCATAATATATTTAACAGGAACTATCTATGACTATCAAACCATAAGTAAAGTTCTGAACATATAAAAAGCTAACCAATAAGTTATAAGTCCATAACTTTACTTATGGTTTGATAGTCATAGATAGTTCCTGTTAATTCCTCTGTATTGAACCAAATTGTAACCAAGTGTATGTCAAAGTAACCAGCTGCAAACAAGAAAAAGAGCACAAGGAACCCTGCCGCCAAATGAAATATCAGAAGAAATTAACCTGTATGCATACCAATTTTAATTTCTATGGAATATATTGTTAAAAACAAATTCGATGATATTCTTACCACTTAACATTTGTATATTTAATCCTAAAACGAAACAACTTATGAAAAAGGATCAAATAAAGTAAGTTCAATATTAAAATAAATTAAGATCGAACAATTCAAAATCAGAATCTAATAATAATGATTCTACAAATGTTCCATATTTAATACAAGAGAAGAGTTGGCTTAAGAGGATTTTAACCTTTTTACAAGATGAGGAGGCAGAGGTGGAGGACAGTTGATAGGCACTTATTTACCTTAATTCTTTATGCTTAATTTGATGATTTTCAAGTGCCTATCCTTTGAATTAGTACTTAATTGCTTTGTTTTTGTCTTATAGGTACTTTTGGAAATAATGATTATGGAATTAGACAAATCAAGCGGTTTTGTGAAGAAATTGGAGAAATAATCCGAAGATCGGGTCTTGAAGTTTGCTCTCGGAAGTTAGACGTATTTGTGAAGTGAAAAAAAAGAGGAAAAAGCTTGAAAAATCAAGTTCTGAGGCTACCCGGCCCCGGGTACCCCCCTACCCGGCCCCGGGTACCCTCAGGAACGCGTCAAAACTCTTTCTCAAGTCCTGAAGACACCCGGCCCCGGGTACCCCCTACCCGGGGGCGGGTGAGTTACGGAAGTTGCGATTTTTGAATAGTTTTCCTACTTCAAATGGGCTTTTTCTCCAAGATCTCATCATCAAAACTTATCCCACAACTCTTAGACCAAATCTAGACCATAGTTAGCTATTTTCCTAGTCTTCTTAGGACTTTAAATATATTTATTAATTATTTATTTATTTCCTAGTTATTTTAGGATTAGGTTTTAGCCCCTATATAAAAGGAGCCTTTGTACACAAATCAAAAATCTTGATTCTTCTCTCTTCTACTTTTCTTGTTCTTGGTTTTCATCAATATGAGATAAGTTTTTCTCTCCAATTCCATGCTTAGACTTTTAGGTTGATTTGTGAGATTTATGTTCTTAATCTGATTATTTATTTTGGTATTTTATGATTTCAGATTTATCTTTATGTTTTTATGATTTCTAATTGATTTGGTGGCCAACTTATTAATTAGGATTATAAATTTATTGCTAGTTGGAATTCTATACCGTTTGGTTAGGTTTCACATGGTAGCAACTAGTTGATTGAGAGTTATTGAAGGGTAACTGAGAATCACTAAGAAATCATGAATGCAAATTGAATGCTTGCCCGTTTGGGGAGTGTTATTTGTGTAGACTATAATTTACTATGCTTAATGCTGTTGAACCTTGAATTCTTTGTGCGTTTGCCATAGGATTAGGACCTCAATTAGGCTAGTTAATAGCGTTCGCTTTAATTAGTATTGTGGTGAATTCATGGGATTGATTAGCGTTTGTTGTCAATCTACGCCTTCTATCTTGATGAATATGTTAATATCTTTCGTTTCAATGATCAGATCAACCTGAATAGTCGATGCAGAGGATTTTAACCTTTTTACAAGATGAGGAGGCAGAGGTGGAGGACAGTAAATCTAATGCCAAACACGTGCAGTGGAGTCAAGCGCTAGTGTGTCACCAACCAGCTGATGCAGTCTAGGCAAAAACAGATGCAGAAGCAAAACAAGGAAACAAAAATTTTGGTTTTGGATTAATAAATTATGAGAAGGAAAGTAAAAATGAAAAATAAATAAAAAGAAGAAACCTGGAGCCTGGAGGGGACCGACAGACAAGGACACCTCATATGGAAGAAGGAAGTAAAAGGAAGACATTATTTTTTGCTTTTTTCGTCTGTAATCAACAGCTTTGCCTTTAAACTAATCTAAAACATTCCCCGCTTAATCAGTATCTAGAGGGTTCTTTTTGTTGTGGTTGAGAAGACGCCGCAAATGGAATCTGAGGTATACAGGAGGTGGCGGAGAGGAAGATCGAAACAGATATCGACAATGAGCGCGTGAGTGGCAGGTATATTTTTGGATCAAAACTTGAAGCTTTTTGAAGAATTTGAAGAACTTGAAGAACTTTGGGTGAAAGAATTTTGTTTATGAGTATTTCGGCAGAGTTTCGACACTTTTTCTCTGAGAATCCAAAGTCCTTCCTCAGGTGTTCTAACTCACAAGTTATAGTGGTGAGCTGGGGAGTCTTGATAATTACCATAATTATCTCTAATAATATAAAAAGATAATATGGTTAATAAATATAATCACCATAATTATCTCTAACATATTGAATAAACACCGTAACGAAGGTAGAGACATTTACGATTTTGTTTTGGGTTAGCTGCCACCACATTTTGCCATGTCATCCTTCACCCACAATTCAAGAGGGAATTACAACTATTTAAGAGGGTATTACGGTCTGTTTAGGGGCAGGCATTTCGGTTATTTTGTTTTAATTTTAAGATCGTTAAGGTCATTCTCTCTTTAAGCCACCAATAACCGCACGCCACGTGTCCCCATAACTGTTCATAGTTCCACCAATTTGCTTAACCGAATAAGTTTGGTTATAATTGAATGGGATTTGTCCAATTACAATTAAATTTTATATAATTTATTTCTTTTTTTACACACACAATGACTACGTGTCTATTTTTATTGGTGGATCTCAAAATATCTTTTTTTTTTCTCTCTCCCTATCCCTAAGCTTCCCGTCTCTTTCATTTTTATTTCTCTTTCTTCTTCACCGTTTTCACTTTTCAGACTCTTTCTTCCCTCTCATCTTTCTCTTTCTTCCATAGTTTTCTTCTTCTCTTTTGCATTCCTCTCCATTCTACCAAACCATTCTCTCTTCTACTTTTTCTTTTTTATTTTTCTTTCTGTACTTTCCTTTTTTTTTTTTTCTTTCATGGCTCTCTCAATTTTTTCATCCTTTCCTTCATCTAGATTCATTCTTCTTTCTTTTTTCTTTTTGGGTCTGGAACGGTTTCTAATTCCAACGCCTGAATAGGTTTTTGAATTGTTTATTTTGTTTTTTAGATGTAAAAATTGAAACTTTTTGTTTGGTCACTGGTGATTTTTAGATTTATTTTGTAGATTTGTGGCTATGGATGGGATTAAAGTTGGGAAGAGAAAGGGTCCTGAGCATGATGGCTGCCCCTACTCATCGCCATACCAAGGTATTGTTATTGCCTTTGGTTTTTTTTTTTTTTTTTTTTTTTTTCTTCTTTTCTTTTGAATACATATATATTGGATGTACTTTGATAGTATTACGTTTCTGTTGGTATTTTTTTGGAAAGACATAAGAGTGTCTGTTGTTGTTCAATTAGTGCAGGCTATTCATGGATCAAATATTCAGTTGGAGAGTTGGAGCTACAACTTGGATTGGCCTTCCCTCGATTAAAAGCCTTGGTAAGGCTTATTTTTCTTAATTTCATTTTTTATAAGTTGCTAAATTTGATGGTTCGAAGTAATTAGAAGAGAGCTAGAGTTTCTGGCAGGGTTCAATACAGCCATGAAATTTGGGTTCTTTTATTGTTGATTTCTTTGTTGATTTTCTATTTATTGCAATAACTTCATTCTTTTTTGGTGTTTAATCAACTTATTTCGTTTTTTTCCTTTACTTTCATTTTTTGTTGAAATGCCTGGAAAGAGCATGGTTTTGATCATTCGAGGGGCAAGATAAATTGGAAAGTTCATAGGCTCATCTCTCTCTCTTATTGTTTCATGTGTTTTCTTTTTGTTTGGATTCGTCGTTTTCATTTCTAATTCATTGTTTGAGAAAACTATGCTCGAAGAAAAGGAATTTGAGCTTTTGATTGAAAGAAAATGATAAATATTAACAGGTTCTCTCTGCCGAGGATCTTAATATTCTGACTTATGAGATTTGTGTATAATCTTTCCTACGCCTTTCCTATATTGATGTTAGTTTTAATATTAGGCATAAGGGATTGCCTTTAGGGAGAGAAAGGTTGAAGTCTTTTCTCCTTTTTTATTAAATTTGGTTCAATGATAGATCTGATTGCCAACTTCTGGTGTGACTTTGTAATTGTCTCTTCATGGGAAATGAATTAAGAAAGGGTTGCTTATTGTCATATGCTGATTTTGTCAAATGAAATTTGTTGTTGCAGCTCATTGTATAGTTACAGTTGAATCTGCTCACAGCCAAATTCGAGTTAGGTATGACTTCAACAAGAAATATGGTGGTGGGAAGGTTGCAACTGCTACTGCTAATAGCCTGAATAGAGAATTTGGGTATTGATCCCTCTACATTTCTTCTCATATGTTTAGACTATAATAATAATAATATTCAGACAGATTTACTGCTTAGAATTCACCTATCAGATGGTAATGCTGCCTTTTTTTTTTGGGCGACTTGACAATTTGACAGAAATATTATTAAGAAGATAATTATCCACAAAAATAGAACTAAAGCTAGAGAATTGCACTAACAGAAATGATGTTTTCCCTAAATTTCTTTGCAGGGCATTACGATCAGCACTTTCCAAGTTGTATTAGTACCAACAATTGTTGGAGGTAATATAAGATTCTAATGTCTTCTTTTTGATAGTCTTGGCTAATGTATTACTTTCTCATACCATCCACAGAGGTAGTTATGGAGAGAAAGATCCTGCTGTCAAAGGTAACATTACAAATTTGTTACTTCCTTTTCTTTTTGTTGTTCCTCACTTATTTTAATGTGATAACTACTAAGACTACCTTTCGTCTCGGATTGACCCTTAAATTTATTGATCCATTTGCAGATCATGGCTAACATTAGATGAAATGGTCAATTTGTCCGGTCTTTGCAAAAGCATGTGAGGTAAAGTTGAAACAAAACTGATTCATTTCATGTCCCTATATTAAAATTTAAAAGTTGGTTAGTGATTGATTGAACATGAAATAATTAATACAACTAAGCCTATGGATTGTCCTCTGATTCAGAACTTTACAATTTGTTTGGGTCAAATTTGCAGGACTTTACAATTTTCTTATGGATTCAGCAATGTCACCAATTGCTTTAGAGGCTTCAGGATTTTGTTGACAGATACTCATGATATCAGAAAAAAATACTCAAATATCCAAGTTTTTTGAGGGTTTCTCCAAGCAGTAATGTGGTTGATCTTGGTAGTTTGATGAATGGTGTCATTAAGAAGCTTCACACCTTAAATTTGAAGAACAAACATTACTGTTTAAATATTAATTAATGACCATGACTTCTATGTATATTTTGATGTGTATAATTTTATATATCTTGAGCTACACTTACGATATAGTCATAGAGCTAACTTCATTAGCCCTGCAAGCTTATTTTGTTAATTGCCTTAGTTTCTTTTTGACCAACCTTTACAATTGATATATATTCCTTTGATTAATTGTTTTACATCATTGATTTCAATGCTTTACACAACGTATACATGTCATCTATAAGGAGGCCAATTTCTTTGCGGACTCTTTAGCCAAACTTGAGGTCTCTAGATCCTCAAATTTGGTTGCTTGGTTGTAATGTTCTTCTCTTTAATAAATATTTCACTTTTCAAAAAAAAAAATTATACGTTTAAATACATTTTTTTTTGGTACATATGCGTTCAACTACATTCATTATTAAGTTATAGTCCAATTATGTGAATTTTTAAAAATAAGGTGCCCGCTGCGCGCACGGGTTCATACCTTGTATGGATAATATGGTTAATAATATAATCACCATAATTATCTCTAATATATATATGAATAATATGGCTAATAATATAGTCATCATAATTATCTCTAATATATTTATGGATAATATGGTTAATAAAGGTAACTGTGGGGTGTGTCATGGTCTGATCCACCAAGCCAAGCTATCCTGTATCCCAAGTAGCGTTGACGTCAGACCCTGCCACGTATCCAAGTCAATTCCACTATATTTGATTTTACTTGCATGACACATAACTTATGTCCGTTGCATTTACCACATGTGACATAACCAAAAATCCGTGTCTACATTTTGCCCCCTGCACTGGCGGATCCACGGTGGGGGCTGCCCCCACTGGAATCCAGGAGTTCACGTATACCGCCAGAAATTTTATAAGTTTTGGTAATATTTAATACTTTGCCCCCACTGCCACGGTGCCACCCTTTACATGTGTAAGAGCAAGAGATAATTATGTACTATTTTGGTGAGCTTCCTTTTGTTTGTGATTGGCTATATTATTATTTATTATTTACAAGTATTTCTTCTCACTCTGAGTTCTCACTCTGAGTTCTCACTCTTTTGCCCTTTACATTGTAGGTCTATAGCTAGACCTTACCATATGACCCATTCACTTCTAGTATCTTTTTCTTATTTGTATATATTTAGGATTTTCTTTTAACTGACTTAAAATCCTTTGTTTCAATTTTCTTTTCTTTATTATAATCCTTGAAAACAAATGAATATTATAATTCCCCCCCTAAAGTGTATATATATTATATAATTTTTAGTACTTTTTTTGACTATATTGTAGAGTATATGGATGCACTATCAAGATAAAAGAACACCTATTTGAATATTAGTTTTTTTCCCTTAATAAAGTATGAATTTTAGGTTTGATTTAATGATATGTTGTAAATTCTGATTATTATTTAATATATATTAATATGTAAAATATCAAATATATTTTATTATTAGTAAAATTGATTTGTAATGTTTATTTAACCCTTAAATTTTCTTTACAGATATTTTCTTCCTTGTGGTTCATATCACAAATTTCTAATTTTAGAGTTGGTTTGTTAATGAGATTTGACAAAGTTTTTCTTTTTTTATTTTAAAGAAAATTGTTTAAGTGAATAGTGTTAATTGATAAAAATTTTGCCCCCACTGAACAAAAATCCTGGATCCGCCCCTGGCCCCCTGCATGGGAATTCTTAGTATAAGGATTCTTATGCATAATAATAAATAATAATAATAATAATAATAATAATAATAATAATAATAATAATAATAATAATATGCAAGATATATCAAACCTTTTTGGCTATATCATGGCTACTATGGCCTGTGGGAGGCATGTCTACTCCCTTTATTTTTGTTAGAGGTGCTCTCTACTCATGTAAACACATATGAGGAGATACACTCCTTATGTATAAATGTTGAGGTGCACTTTACTCATGTAAAATACATATGAGAAGGCACACTCATAATAGTAAAATAAATGGACGTATTACTGTCCAGTATGCCATCACGTGTAGTGAGGCGTTTCCAATTCACAGGGTATTACCAACAACATGTATTACCAGTAACAAGGTATTACCAACAACATGTATTACTAGTTACATGGTGTTACCAACAACATGTATTACTAGTTACATGGTGTTACCTGTAACATGTGTAACCAAGTGAGGTATTACCTGTAACATGTGTAACCACGTGAGGTATTACCTGTAACAGGGTGTCTGCAGTAATGGGCCCTTGACTTATTGATTCCACGTCACCGCTTACCCTTCTTTTTTTTTTTTTAAAAAAGGAACCCAATCCAAATAAATTGGTGAAGTCCTAATTTAACTCGATCACAACCAGTAGAATCTTAACTCAATTGGCCCAAAGAGTCCTAATTCAATAAGATCAATGATTCTCAAGAGATGGATCGAACCCCTGTATATAAACTCTGTAGAGATCAAACGCTTAGATAAGTTCTCAAACTTACATTTTGCGGAAGCGTAAATAACACAATGCCCGTAGATTACTTGCTCGCGGTCTGGCTTCTTTCACTAGGATCGAAACCTTCACTTGTACGATCCAAGAAAGAGTTCTAGATTTGAGTTACTTAACAATAGTGTAAGTCTTTTTCTCCTTTTTGCTTTTACTCGGTTCGTAAAAAAACCTTCTGCTATTTCCTTTTTTTTTTTTTTTTCAATCACAAATGATTGAAGTCATTTTGTTATTTCCTTCTGCTATTTCCTTCACTTGTACGATCCAAGAAAGAGTTCTAGATTTGAGTTGCTTAACAATAGTGTAAGTCTTTTTCTCCTTTTTGCTTTTACTCGGTTCATAAAAAAACCTTCTGCTATTTCCTTTTTTTTTTTTATTTCAATCACAAATGATTGAAGTCATTTTGTTAGCAATTAACTGCCTTACAAAAAACGGTTTTTATCCTTAGCACTTCACGTGCTAAAACCAATTAGCAAAACATGGGTAACCGGTTGCTAATCGTTCCCATTATTATCTGGCCTTGGGTCAAGCCCAAAAAAGGGTGATTGAATTTTAGGAAAACAAGGTTACTAACCTAGAAGTGTTCATGATTTGTAATTTGAGGTTACTAACCTCTTTTTGTTTTTTTTCAGAGGAACAGTACTTCCACAATTCCATGTCTCTTATCCTCTTTTAAGGTTACTAACCTTTTTTTTTTGTTTTTTTTAGAGTGACAACTATGGAAAGATTAGAAGTACCTCTTCTCCTCTTCATGAAAACACCTCTTTAACAAAAGATTTTTTAGTTACCCTTAAGTAACCCCCACACTTTTTTCTTGACATATCCATGACATACTTTCATAAATGTAAGCAAGATTCAACACAAGTTCTAGAAGTAATACACTTGTCAAAACATTTTTGGGTATGAAAAACCTTATTAAGTACACTTCTTAATCAAAATTGAAATTATATATAAGAAAATTTGAAAAATATTTTTAGTGTATTTAAACCAAATTAGTATTACACAAGACTAGACTCATGGAAATTAAATCAAAAATTTATTAGAAATACAAAACCAATTTTAATTTTTGTTCAAAAATTTTGAAAAATTTATTTCTAGTCAATAAGATAGAAAATATAGGATCTTGAAAATAGACTAATTCCTCCCCCACCCTTAAAAGACACACTGTTCTCAATGTGTGTGTGCTAGTATTTTGACAAAAAGAAAATCAATGATCTCTTTGAAATTTTTGGAAAAATTAAGTGTAAAATGACAATTTGACTTATAAAGAAGACCCAATCTAAACAAATCAAATAACCATACTCTAGCAACAAAACACAATAAGTGGGGCAATCAAAATTAATTGAGCACATGTAAGATATAATTCACAAAGAAAGTTGCACACAATCTTATCAAATTAATCTAAACATATTATCAATCATAGCATCCAAACACATAACTCTCACATAAGATCCAAATAAACATAGAACAAATACAAACTAAAACACAAATAAGAACATAAGGAAAAATGCATGAAATGTCATGATAGAATGCAATACACAAGAAATCATAAGGATAAAATGCAAAGCACATATCATCTAAATTATAAGAGCTAGCGGCCTCTCCTTGGCCTCCTTTGGCCCATGTAGTCATGCATGGTCTCCTCCATTCAGTCCATATAAGCTCTCATCTCTTGAACCATAAGTTGTTGGAACTCTCTCATAGGTACCTCTTGGAAATCCTCTTCTCCATTAACTTCCAAGGGTGGTGGTTTCCACTTGTGGTTGTTCGTGTCCTTGCTCCTAAGTCCTACGATGTACATTATACCAATGTGGATGATTGGCAATGACTTGTCTCTTGATACCCAAATGACGCAAACAATCCATATCCTAGAGAGTAACAACCTAGCCATTGGTATTCCATTACAACGGCCTAATCCATGACAAAGCTCATCCACAACATAAAAATCATCAATGTGAAGCTTATCCTTAGGTTCTATGTACTTGACTATTACCTTGGGTTCTTGAAAAATTCCACTTGTTGATCCAATGTAGCACTTCCCAGTGCTCAAAAGCTCCTCAATCAACTCCAAAATGGTCTTTTATCTCCTTTCGAAACACTTCAAACAAAGATTTAAAGAAATATACAACTTTCCCAAATCAGGAAAATTTGACTATTTGATGACTTGGATGGAAGAGGTGTTGAATAATCTAATGGGTAAGTGTTTTGGGTGATAGAAAGATGAAAGAAAAAGTGAGTGAATTTTGAATTTGGAGGTAATACAAGAAAAATGAAAAGGGTTTGGGATAGAGATAGGTGTTGGAGAATTGAAGGTGGGTGTTGGGTGGTATTTATAGTATTGGATTTGGGTGATGGCTGTTGGGATGGAAGTTGGGTTCGGCTTGGGTGCTGGGTGTGGCAGCATGGGGTCTCGGCTTTCAGCAGCTCGCGCCTGGGTGCTCAGTCTTGCGATCTGGGGGCCCAGCTGGAGTTGGGCTGGCTGTCCATGGCATGGCATGTGTGAGGTTGCTGGGGGCTGTGGGTTACGACCTGGGTGCTCAGGTAATCTGCCTGGGGGCCCAGGTCGAGTTGTGTTTTGCTTCCCATATGCTCTCCCTTGCACTTTTCCTACTAACTTACTTCAAACTCAACCTTTAATATCCCAAAGCTAGATATCATCTAAACTCTTGCAAAATTCCCAAAATTCCTCAATCCAAAAATAATTGTCTCTTACTAAAACATGAGATGGCTATCAAAGGATTCCCTTGAGCTCTTATCACTTAAGATTCTATATGTATGAGATGCATGAAATTATTTAATACAAAATCTATAAAAGACTATAAATGATATGCGAATATGCATGAATGCAAATATACAAATGATGCATGAAATAACATTCAAAACAAAGAATCAACATATTCAATCCATCAAGCAAAGATATCATCAATGAAATAACAAAATAAGAAGGAAAAAGGTTAAGAAACGCTTATTCTGAGTGTTGGCATTCGTGTGCATGCTTCTTCCATCCAAATTGTTGACTTTTCTTTGATCCTTCTTTGAAATTGAACTAATCATATAACACAAAAGGGGAAAAGGTAAAGAAAACTCTTATTGATTGATTGGAGTGATCAAGTCTTCCCAATCGCCAAGCTTCTCCTTGTAATTTCCCTTCCACGTAAACATGATTAATTGGTATGACAAATTTCTGATTCGACCTCCTCAAGGTTGAGCTCAACCCCATGAAAGTTGAAACAAAATCGATGCAAACTTATTCCTTGTGCTACTCGGATTTTTCACTCATCCTTTATCAAACTTCAATCGAGTTAGACTCTATTACTATGACACAAAAGAAAAATTAATAACTTCAAAAACAAAATCAATCAAAAGGGTTTAAAAATTGGGTTGCCTCCCAATAAGCGCCTTTCTTTATTGTCTTTGGCTAGACATTCCTCCATCTCCCTTTGTTAGGGTGGATCATACCACTTCAAAGCAAAAAGTAGATATGATGAGGTAAGAAGAATATGAGCATAAAAATAGGAAAAACAAAATAGGAGATAAGGAAAGAATTCACCAATTTTGTTGAGAGCGACTCCATAAATGGCTATGAATGACAATGCCATCTTTTTTTGCTGTTAAAGGTTGATGCAATGAGAGCTTTCGGCATCCTTGATTGGCATTACTTCTTTCTTGCCTTTGCGAAGTGTCCTCATCGTGGTTAATCTCCCCATCTTTCAAAAGGAATTGATACATGGATATCCATTCCTCTTCTCCATAGCTTCCTTCTTTAAGAAATTTGTTGACCCCCAATAAATTTGGACTTATAGGTTCCAAAAGTTGGTCATCAACAAGATCTTTCAACTCTTTAGGATGTCCAAAGTGCTCATCGTTTGGTGGCTCTTCCTTGTGCTTGGCAATCTTTGGTGGAGAAGGTGGAGGAATATCCATCTTAATGTCTTCCTTGGGTGCTACTCAATCTTCTTGCACATTCTTGGGAGTCTCCTTTGGTGTTGTAGGGATGCAGACCATGCATGGGGTATCATCTTCATCATTGAAGAAAAATTGAATTGGATCTTGCGCATTAAACTCTTGTGATTCGAAATCATCCATTGTTTTGCTTAACACCTCTTCAACTTCCTTCATGATTGGGAGTTCAACAATTGCATGAAATTCACCTTCCATCATGCTTGGTTCAGAATGGGTAGGTTTTTCCCATAAAGATGTTGCTTCAATTTCTGCCTCATGATCCCTTTGTGTAGTCTTTAGCAATCCATCTACCATCTTCTATTGTTCCATGGGAACTTATTCAATTGTATAAGGCTGATCCTCCTTGCTTTTGACAGAGATTTCCTCGTTACTCGGCACTTGCACATGAGGTATAACAGTTTGTGATGATTTCAATGGAGGGGTAGGAAAAACTGGTTCAAATGGTGGTGTTGAGAAAGGAAATGGGGTCTCTGGTGACTCCATCTCTTTTGCAACCTTTGGTTTTTCTTCCATTCCCATCGTATTGATCCCATATCTTTGCGCATTGTTCAATCCACTGTCAAATTCCATGTTGTTCTTGTGCCCTTAAGCCATGTTCAAAGGTGTTTGCGACAATGGTTGTTGATGATGATTCACTCCTTGATTTGCAACTAAATAGCGCATCAGATTGATTATTTTCTCCTTTTGGTCAGCAACCTCTATCTTAAGCGACTGATTATTTGTTGCGAGTGATTGCACCACCTCTTTTTATTTCTTTTACCTCTTTGCGAATTGATGATTCGAACTCTGGCTCATTAGGCTTGAGAATCTTTTCTGATGTGCTAAATTGATGAATATTCTCAGTCATGATGTTGAGCAGCTTCCTTGCTTCTTCAGGTGTTTTAAGCGTCATGCTACCTCCATTGGTTGCATCGATATAGATTCGATCTTCATAAAACAATCCATCATAGAATTGTTGTATCAAGAATTCCTCGCTTATGTTTTGGTAGGGGCAGCTTTCACAAATCCTGTTATACCTTTCCCAATATTAGAACCACTTCTCATTAGGTGATTGCTGACAAGAGTTGATTCTACTTCTGACATCGGCACGTTTTGCTTCTGGAAAGTACTTGTTCAAGAATGCTCTCTCCGTTCCCTTCCAAGAATTAATTGACTTTGATGGCAGACTCCAAAACCATTCTCTTGCTTTACCTTCCAAGGTAATTGGAAAAGTTCGAAGCTTTGCTTGCTCTTAAGGCATCCTAGTAATCATAGCAGATTTGATGATGAAATGTTGCAAATGCTCATGAGGATTTTCGTGGGATTCTCCATGAAAAGTTGGTAGAAAACGGATCACTTCTGGCTTTAACTCGTAGGAGAAGTCCTCTGGACAATCAATGTAGGGGGAGTTCATCTCGCAATTGAAATTCAATTCCCTTAAAGTACGTGATTGCTCCATTGTCTCGAAATATTAATTCCTAGAAAACAGAGACTCGAAAGAAAAATTTAGCACTTAAACGAAAAATAAAAATAAAAAGAAAATAACGAAAAAAGAAAAAGAAATGAGTAAGAAATTCTTAGGTGGTAATTTGTCTTCAATCTTCTTGTTGCTTCCTTCCTTCCCCGGCAACGGCACTAAAATTGTGATCGGTCGTTGAACAAACCACAAGATAAATCCCCACAAACCTTTAACTATTAGTTAGGGCAAGTAGGGGTTGAATCCCACAGAGAAGGTGGAAACGAATTTTAAAGGCAAATTACACTAAGATGATCCTACGAAAGGGGATTTTTTTGGATTTTCAAAATAACTAAATTAAACTAGAAAACAATTAAAATAAAACTAAATTAATGATTTAGAAAATAAGTTGAGAAAAACAATTAATTAAAAACATACTTCTTTTCCTCTAGGTAATTATTTTGATCAAATAAATCATGGATCCCAGACACAAAGCATGAATTTGATTAGATTTTAATCAATTAAGTATCATAAATTACTCAAAATCGATATATAGCCTAAGACGTAGACATCAATTTTCATTGGAACAAAGTAATCCTCTTAATATCTAAAACAACTCCACTTGAATAAATGGTCTAGGGCGAATAGTCTTACAAACCCTATCATGCTACAAATCAATCTCACTCCGTTCGGCCCAAAGATCAACTCTTTTATTCTAGATTTCACCCACAATTATATAGTCAGGATCATCAAAGAATAAAGCATTAAGAATATTATATTCTCACATGCATAATTAAAATATAACCAAACTCATCTATACCTATTTCCGTTCGGCCTATAGGTTTCAATAAGGTTTGATAATCCCATTGAACTAGGACTCCTAAATTCAATTGTTACTTTGAATCAATGATTCTAACTATAGCATTCATAATTATCAAGATAAGTTGGCCACCAAATCTATCAAAACATGAACACATAAGATGAAGTATAGGGATAAGAAACATATTCAAACAGAAAAATCAAATTATTAAGAACAAAAGTCTCACCATGAATTTATTGATCGAAAATACCTAAGAAAAAGAAGTATAAAGGTTTAGCCTCACATTGATTGGAGTTTCCAATCCATGAGAGATTGAAAACTTACAAAACAAAGAAGGAAAAGAGGAGGAGGCGGCTGCCTCCTCTCCTAACCGCAAAATCTAAGAAAATAAGAAGAGAAGAGTTGTAGAATAGATGTGCTAGGGTTCTAGGAAAAGATGGGTATATATAGGGGATGCCTAGGGTTTAATTTAGAGTTCTATATGACTTAAACTAACCCTAGGGACGTGCTGGGCTCTTCTCCATGTCTTCAAGCTGATCCAAGTATGATGTTTAGGCTCAAATTGGTCAAAATGCAAGTCTGGCCTAAAACAGTTTCTGTCCGCAATGTTCAGGGGCATTTTCATCCATGATAACGTCAGATCTGAGCTCCGACCGAAACACGAAAGTTGTAGCTCTCGGAGTTAGCTTTCAAACGCATCTTAATTCACCTCATTTGGAGCTCTGGATCAAAAGCTATGGCTGTTTTTCAGAACTGTCGCTAAATCTGGAAAGTATTGAAGAGGCTTCAAGAGGAAGTGACATAAAAGTGTCGATGATGGGCTGTTGGGCGCGCGTGCGGGAGTGTCCCCGACTTTACCTGAGCGCCCACATGGTTTGTCTGAAGACCCATGTGGTTTGCCTGACCACCTAAGTAGGCAGTGTCATAGCTCGACACCTTGACATGTCATCATCCTGCCTTGAACTCATCTTTGCTCCTTTGCCTTGAAAACTCTAAGCAATCAACTTTATGGCCTTCATAAGCGTAAAATTGGCTCCTTAAGCTCTTCAATCACGAACATGATAGGTCCATTCTTCATCGAAAACGTCCATGGAAAATACTTATGCCATAAATCATCCAAAAAGGTTCAAAAAGGTACAAAATTGATTATTTTATACTTTTCTTCTTGTCAACACCTATGAACACAAATATAACCAATATAAGGCATAATCAAGTATAAAGTACCCAAAAAGCATAAGAAAATGACCATAAAAGATGTATAATTTTGGTCTGATCAATGCTGCACAAGATTCTAACTATCTGGTAAGTCAACATTAGAAAAAGGTCTCACAACTGACTTCCTTGCCATCGTCTTCCTTGCAGTCTGGAGTCTACAAGGTCCTCCTCCAAATATAAGAGGACGGGGTGACGCGGGAGGTTGTGAAGGCTGAGGATCAGGCAGTGGTGGTTGTGGAGGAGCCATGTCTGAGGCTGACACCTTAAAATCTTCCTCGGGATCCTCATCCGGGTCAAAATCCTCTCCGGGATCCTCGTTCGGGTCGAAATCCTCATCGGGATCCTCATCCGGGTCAAATTCATCCTCAGAATCTGAATCGGATCACCCTTTGAACTCTGCACCCATGACTTCAAAAAGGTAGTAAGGTCTTTCCTGATAGTGGAGGCAGTGGCATCCCAAATCACTCCAAGACGAAGCTCAGGGTCTTCCATGATGTTTCCCCGAGTCGGAGATATGTTTCGTCTTCTCTTGTCCTCAACGAAAATATCCACAACAACTGCCAAGAATGACTGAGTGATAGCCTTTTCATACAAGCCCACTTTGAATGTGTCCTAGTCATCGGGCAGTGAAGCAATCAGATGCCATTTCAGATCTCCCTCCAAGATGTGAACTCCCCCATCTGGAACACAGTCTCCATGTGCCTGAACATGCTTATTCTCGAATCCTTCCTAAGGAGCACCATATCTACAAAAATGAGGGATAAATTTCAATTACTGTTCCAGGAGCAAAAAGAAAGGCTCCCACTGAAACAAGCCCTCAATTTACAGCAGTCGCACACAACCTAGTCTGCATGCTTTGTCTAAGGTTCTCAAAACAAAACTCACAAAATTATATATAATGTTTCCAACCTTAGACATGCATCAAACAAATCAATGGCAGATAAAAACCCATAATAATTATTAACCACCAAAACGTGTTTATAAAATCAAGAAATAAACACCGCAAATAGCAAAGAATACTACCAAGCATCGCATAAACTAGGCTCTGATACCATATGTAGAAATCAAACGGTTAGATAAGTTCTCAAACTTACCTTTTGCGGAAGCGTAAATAACACAATGCCCATAGATTACTTGCTTGCGGTCTGGCTTCTTTCACTAGGATCGAAACCTTCACTTGTACGACCCGAGAACGAAAACTAGATTTGAGTTGCTTAACAATAGTGTAAGTCTTTTTCTCCTTTTTGCTTTTACTCGGTTAATAAAAAAAACCCTTCTGCTATTTCCTTTTTTTTTTATTTCAATCACAAATGATTGAAGTCATTTTGTTAGCAATTAACTACCTTACAACAAACGGTTTTTATCCTTAGCACTTCACGTGCTAAAACCAATTAGCAAAACATGGGTAACCGGTTGCTAACCGTTCCCATTATTATGTGGCCTTGGGTCAAGCCCAATTGGGTGGCCCAAGTCCAACAAACTCTATCAAATTCAATCTTTCTCCACATAAACTTTGCAGTATTGCACTAATTCTTGCGTAACTTGCTTGTGTGGAACCAAAGCCAGTGCGTGAAATTGATTTTTCCTCCATCTGGTAAACACATTTAATCTTTCTTTTATATTTGGTCATCTTCTACTGCTATGCATGTCCCACTTTCTTTCACTTCCTTGCAAAAAATATGATTGTTTTGTTTACTTGCTTCAATGTAAACCTGATTAGTTTTGCTTGCTTTGTCCTTTGTTGCTTTCCTGTTTTTTTTTTTTTTTTTTTTTTTTTAAATTAACAATTTCCTTGCTTTTCAATATTTATATGATAATAATACTGCATGTAGCTTCACTTCTTCTTGTACATATATATAAATATGATATATAATTGTAATCTGCCAAGCTTTCACTGTTTTTCCTTTAATGTCCATAGAATTCTATTCTTTTTGTTTTCAACGTCATCAACTTCTCTCTCCAGCGTGAATTTTTTTTATACTTTTAATCTGCATAACTTCTTTTAATACATCCAGCGCCAATTTCAACGCCAAATTCCTTCTTGATTTTCCTTTTTTTTTTATGTATTTGATGCAGCCATGACAAAAATCAAACTCCTTATTCCTGCCAAATCCAAGTCCAAGCAGTCCTCTACTGAATTTACCCAACCTATGCAGAAGAAATCTCGTCCTAACAAACTAGCAAATCAGACTGAGGAGCCCCGAGTCCCAGAGAATTGGAGCGATGAATACATATCAGAAGAGCATGACTATTTTTGGGGAAATGCTGATCAAGTTCTTTCTCATGATGCTGCACCTGCCGGGTATGATTACATGTTCATTGAGAAAGAACTAAGAGACATGGATCAACACATCCCTGCTAAAGGCATACTGAAATTTAGATTTGAGCATGGTGAAATGCCCTTGTCTGCACTGGAGTTCGCTCGCAATTCATAAATCTCTCATTGGCGTACTTGGGTGGCACAAATAGCAGGTAATCCCAAGTATTATGCACTTCTTGAAAAGTCTAGCATCTCGGAGGCAGTTGCAGTGACCGCTGGCATTCAAATTCCGAGGGACTATAGAATGGATTTATGGAGGGCTATCCTCGCTAGGTGGAGTACTTCTACCCATACCATGATTACCTCTTGGGGGGAGTTTACCTTTACACTGGAGGATGTGAGTTTCTTGTTGAGGCTTCCCATGCTGGGTGACTGTGACCCTTATAGAATTGAGTTGACTAACAATGACAAAAGACTTCGGGAATTTGATGCGCTCAAGGGTTATCATGGACTTGAAGATATGCATTGAGAGCAAGAAAAGGATGTGCATGGGCTAAATGGAGGCATGGAGATGCAAGGAGACCATGGAGATCAAGATGGACTTGCACCAAAGCTCAAGAAGATGCCATTTGATCCATTGAGCTTGCCTGAAGGTCCAATGACAAGATCAAGAGCCAAGAAGTTCAAAGATAAACTCATGGGTTTTGTTCGAACTCATCTTGATGAGATGAAGTCCATTGGAGAAGATTTGAAGTCATTTGGAGATGATTTGAGCAAGAAAGCACCAATCGATATCAAGTTCATCACTTTACTTGCTATTGATGCTTAATTGGGCTTGCATGGTTCAATTCGGCCTTATGAGGCCTTTATCTTATCTTAGTTAGCTTATTTTTAAGTTTGGATGTTATTTGGGTTGGGCCTTGTTTAAATAAGTCCAATCATTGTTTAATTATGTCTTTTATTTCCTTTTCCTAGTTGGGCTTGGACTAGTTTGACCTAACCCTTATGTCTGGACGCCCCATAGGGTTTTCTTTTGTTGTTTGGACGACCCTATCACTATATATGGGTTCGAATACCTCTTGTAAACACAAGTTAATTCATAAATCAGATTTGAGTATTTTCTTTTTGTGAGATTAGCTTCATTGTTCTAGTTTGAACATACTTAGGATTTCTTTAATCTTGTAGAGTCCTAGCAAACAATTAGGCAGTGATTGCTTGATTGTGATTCTTGTGATCTTAGCTTGTTAATTGCGGGTCTAATTAATCATCTAAGGCCGACGAACGAAGAAGAGAGCTTGGTTAGATTCAATCGATTCAACAAGTCTAGAAGTTGGTGTTTTCAATTTGATCTTTGGAGGATTTCAAGGGTAGAATTGAATCTATCACAACTAGATTCGTATCAATTGGTAATCAGAGCATAAGTTTTCATCTTCAATCGGTAAATCTATCATTCTATTCATCATTCATCAAATTCTAGTTCCATTAAGTTCATATCGCAAAAATCACAAGTTGGAATTTGAATTTTCTGATTTTTGTTGTGGATTCATTAGAGGTTGGATTGCCTTGAAATTTGAGATTTGGAGTTCTTATACATCAAGGTTTTATCGAAAAATATTAAAAAATAAAAAATGGAGGTAGAATTTCGGATTTTTGTTCTGCATCCGTTAGTGGTCCGAATTGCTTGAAATTTTAGATTTAGGCTTTTTACACTATTATCTTCTATAGAAAAATAGTGAAAATTCAAAAAAAAAAAATTCAAAAAAGTTGGCGTTTTTGGGGTTATTTGGGGATTAGGGTTTGTGATTTCAATTAGCCTTAATTAGAGAAATTGAGAAGAATTTGAAAGATGTTTTGAAGATTTTAGGAAGCTTTTGTTGCAATTGAAGTGTTGATTTTGAAGGATTTCAGTTTGGAGCCTTTGGATTCAAGTGATACAAAATAGGATTTTAAGCTTCAAATTAGGGTTCTTAAGGTTTGTGCGTTTAGGGGGCTGTTTCAACACTTTTTCAGGTTGCGTTCGACCTCCTACCAGGTTGAAACAGAAAAATTTTGTGCCTAAATAAGCAAATCAAAGTTTGAATTGAGACTATCTACATCGACATTGGAGTGCTACAAGTTTGGTTTGGTTTCTAGATCACTTACCTTTGGTTCACATTAAGTTTTTGCTACTAATTGATTGTTCCTCAAGTAGGTCACGAAAAGAGTGAATTGATCCTTACAAGTTGTTCTTATTAGGCCTATTGAAGCTAAAAGGAGTGGTAAAAGGCAATTGTGTGAGATCATCAAGAGTTATTAGAGGGCGGCCAACCCACTTAGTTGTGTGCAAACACGAGAGTACATTATGGTAAAAACACACACACACACACACACACACACTGTTTGTGAGGATTTTCTTTATTTTACTAACCTTTTATTGCAGGTACAATGGGGGATAGAGAAGATGGAGAAAATCAAACTTATTTGGCTACCTTGTTGCAAAATTTAGTGCAAAGTATGAATGCCTTTGCTAATAAAGTTCAATTGGCCAAGAAGAGTTTTACATCATCTTACTGCTCATGGAAAATTCCTTACAGAAAAGATGAGAGGATGCCATTTAAGGAGAAGGAGAGTCCGAAAAAGGAGATTTTGAGTCCCAAAACCGAAAGTAAGGGTTCTTCAAGTTCATCATCTAAGACTCCCATTAAGTGTAGTGAAGAGGAAGGTGATTTCATCCTAGATTCTAGTGGGAATGGTGATGATGAAGAGAACATTGAAGAGGCGGCAATTGATGATGGTGATGAGTTAGCTCCACTTAAGAGTTTGGTAGCTAGGAGAACTTTAAGTGCATATGTGAAAGGGGATGTTCAAAATCAAAGGGAGAATTTGTTTCACACTAGATGTTATGTGAATGGGAAACCTAGTAGTGTGATCATTGATGGTGGGAGTTGTACAAACATAGCTAGTGTTTATTTGGACAAAGAGGATGTCTTGTGCGATATCTTGCGAATGCAAGCTTGTCATGTTTTGATTGGGAGGCCTTGGCAATATGACAACAAGGTGAAACATGAGGGTAAGACCAACAAGTATTCCTTTATGTGCGGTAAGATTCCTATCACTTTAGTTCCATTATCACTTGAAGAAGCTTTAAAATATCAATTGAAATTGAGAGATGAATTTGCTAGATTAGAGGCTGAATTTAGGGATAAAGAAAAGAGTAAACCTGAACCTAGTTTAAGTGTTGTTTGCAATGAAAACAAGACTGTTTTGGATGAAAAGAAAGGGATTTCAAAGAAAGTTGTTAAATAGTGTATGTTAGCTACTAAGAGTGAGATTAAGAGTGCTTTGCATGAGAATTCTTGTATGATCTTACTTTTGTTTCGAAATACACTTATGAGTACTAACAACTTGGCTGGAGATATTCCAAGCAATATTGTTTCTCTTTTGAGTGATTATGCAGATGTGATTCCTGAGGAGATTTCTAGTGGACTACCACCCATTAGAGGGATTGAACATCAAATTGATTTCATTCTTGGATCACGAACTCATACAGAGGCCATGATTCACACTGATCATGAGAGTTTGAAGTACATGAAAGGCCAACAAAAGTTCAACAAGAGGCATGCTAAGTGGATGGAATTCACTGAGGGTTTTCCTTATGTTGTGCGATATAAGAAAGGTAAGGAGAATGTTGTGGCTGATGCATTGTCAAGGAGGTATGTGTTACTTTCCACACTTGAATCTAAATTTCTAGGATTTGAGTACATTAAAGACTTGTATGCTTTGGATGCTTACTTTGGTGATATCTATAAAGCATGTGCTAAATCTGGTTTTGGAAAGTATTATATGCATAATGGATTTTTGTTTAAAGAATCTAGATTATGTATTTCTTCTTGTTCGTTGCGTGATGTGCTTACGAGGGAATCACATGAAGGGGGTTTAATAGGTCATTTTGGTGTTGATAGAACATATGAGATCTTGCATGAACACTTCTTTTGGCCTAAGATGCGATATGATGTAGGAAAGCATGTTTCTAGTTGTATTGTTTGTTTGCAAGCTAAATCTACATCTAAAACTCATGGATTGTATACACCTTTACCTATACCTCATAAACCTTGGACACACGTTAGCATGGATTTTGTGTTAGGTTTGCCTAGATCAAAGAGAGGTAAAGATTCTGTTTTTGTTGTGGTTGATAGGTTTTCAAAGATGACACACTTTATTGCATGTTCTAAGACTGATGAGGCCATTAATGTAGCTAACTTGTTCTTTAGGGAGATTGTTAGATTACATGGAATGCCTAGGACCATTGTTTCTGATAGAGATGCTAAGTTTTTAAGTCACTTTTGGAGAACTTTATGGAATAAGCTAGGTACTAATTTGATGTTTTTAACAACATGCCATCCTCAAACAGATGGACAAACTGAAGTTGTTAATAGAACTTTATCTACCTTACTTAGAGCTTTAATTAAACAGAACTTAAGAACTTGGGAGGATTGTTTGCCGCATGTTGAATTTGCATACAATAGGAGCATACATAGTACTACTGGTTATTCACATTTTGAAATTGTGTATGGATTTAATCCTTTGACTCCATTGGATTTTATGAGTTTACCTTTGAGTGTGCAAGTCGACATGGATTGCAAAAGGTAGGCTAAATTTGTTAGAGAACTTCATGAGAAAGTTAGAGCAAACATTGAGAAGAAAACTCAATACTACATGAAGATGGCTAACAAGGGGTGCAAAGAGGTCATATTTGAGCATGGGGATTGGGTTTGATTGCATCTAAGGAAAGAAAGATTTCCTGAGAAGAGGAAATCCAAGCTTTTACCTTGTTGAGATGGTCCATTCCTAGTGTTGGAGAGGATTAACAACAATGCCTACAAGCTAGATCTTCCTAGTGAGTATGGTAATGTTAATGCTTCCTTTAATGTTGCTGACTTGTCTCTTTTTTATAATGATGCAGATTTGAGGACAAATCTTCTTCAAGGGGGAGGGGATGATGCGCCAAAGGCTTATCATGGACTTGAAGATATGCATGGAGAGCAAGGAAAGGATGTGCATGGGCTACATGGAGACATGAAGATGCAAGGAGACCATGGAGATCAAAATGGACTTGCACCAAAGCTCAAGAAGATTTGTCACTCTTGGGGGGAGTTTACCTTTACATTGGAGGATGTGAGTGTCTTGCTGAGACTTCCCATGCTGGGTGACTGTGACCCTTATAGCATTGAGTTGACTAACAATGACAAAAGACTTCGGCAATTGCTCATACCGTACCTTAGATCAGGGTCAAAACCAAGGAGAAATGCCAATTGGATGAATTTATTCCTCAAGTGTGCAGATGATTCTAAGTTAGGTAAACATGAGCTTGTTGGTTTTCTATTGCTATGGTTATCTAGATATGTGCTTCATTGGTGCCCGGGTTAGGGTATTTCTCCTGCACTCCTTCCTCTTGGCATAAAGTGTCACAAGGCGATAGTTTTGCCCTCGGGCCACTTTACTTGGACTCCTTATACAGGCGCCTTGACTTGATTCACGAGAAAATGAGGTTGTTTGCAGGTAGGTATGCAGTGCACACTTTCGCAGATGCTTCATTCATTCAGATGTGTCTATGGGAAAGGTTCCCTGCTTGTGCTCCTCTACACTCTATTCATACTGAAGGTGAAAATTACAGAGCTTGGGCATGGTATGGCTATATTGGTAAGGAGAGTGTTCTTTCACATATGGACAGGGCAACAAGCTTCACAGCTAGGCCTTACTTAGAGGCGTTGCATGGATTTGAGGATCCAGATGCCTATTCAAACCAGCCAGCAGCACTAGCTAACTTTCAACAATGGGTTTATAGGCGAGAGTTACCTGCCTTGATTGAGGGTGACCGTTACAAAACTGTTGAGAGATACCTTCCTTATAGGGTAGCGATTCAATTTGGCTTTGACCAAGGTGTACCCCCTCCACCTGGTAGAGTAGGCAATGTCACAGCTTGCTTTGCTTCTCATACATGGGGAAACATGCTCTCTTTTCCAAGAATTGTCATTCCTCCAAGGACCAGGGCGTGCTATTATAGTAATGGTTGGATTGCTTTCTATCAAAATTCTATAGCAGAGTGGAGAGAGTATTCCAAGCATAATAGTCAATTAAAATCTGCCTTAACAGTGAAAAAAGTAATGGCTAATGATATCTTCCTGCATATGATGATAAAGAAGGTTTGTGTCTCCATTGTCTTCTTGTTATTTTAATAATTATTTTTCAATACTTCATCCACCTTTTTTTTAAGGCTGATGGCGATGATGCTGATGAGGATGATAGTACTCATGATAGTAACTTGGACATAGACGATAGGGAATAAACTGATGGTGGGTCTAGAGTAGATGAAGGAGGAGATGATAACATGTGGCTTGAGCAATGTGAGACTGTAAGTTATGATTTGGTTCCCATTGCAGTATTCTAACTTTTTTTTAGAAGTCCCCATTCCGTTGTCTTATGTGCCTAACCCCTTTTGACAGGATGTAGGGACTGAGGTAATAGACGTAAATGCAGTTGATGTTGCTAGTTCTCATGACAGCCGTTCTTCCCAGTAGTAGAGGATCCAGTCATGGTTACTGATACTGATGCTACTCCTACTGTGCTGCCTATGACTGGTCCTGGAGTTTCCTCAA
Source organism: Corchorus olitorius (assembly GCA_001974825.2). NCBI lineage: Eukaryota > Viridiplantae > Streptophyta > Magnoliopsida > Malvales > Malvaceae > Corchorus > Corchorus olitorius. The sequence continues at coordinate 40,864 of AWUE01017772.1, read as the reverse complement.
CTATCTCTCATGTGGCTGATGTTGCAGCTAAGAATACCTTTGTCTTTGCTACTATTACCATTTCAACTCGTTATATTGCTCTTGGCAGTCCTACTTTTGGCATGACTGCTGCTTCTTCTGACTATACCACTTTTGGCACGACTGCTGCTTCTGCTCATCATACCACTTTTAGCACGACTCGTAGTCAGCTTTCACCACATTGCCTTCTAGTATGTAGTGTCACTGCTCATGGTGACACCATTCTGCCTTCTGATATGACTGTAACGAGGGGAGTTACCCGTAGTGCTGTTACCTTTAGTACTTCGTCTGAGAGTGCATCAGCCTTTTCATTGTTCGCATCTACTTCCTCCACCACGGTTGACTTTCATGGTTTTCAGGTTAAGTCACAACATGCTACTGTGACAGAGGTAGTTACCCCTTGTAGTGTCACTGCTCATGGTGACACCATTCTGCCTTCTGCTATGACTGTAACGAGGGGAGTTACCCCTGATGCTGTTACCTTTAGTACTTCGTCTGAGAGTATGTAGTGTAACGAGGGAGTTACGCCTTGTAGTGTCACTGCTCATGGTGACACCATTCTGCCTTCAACTATGACTGTAACGAGGGGAGTTACCCCTAGTGCTGTTACCTTTAGTACTTCGCCTGAGAGTGCATCAGCCTTTGCTTTGTTCGCATCTACTTCCTCCACCACGGTTGACTTTCATGGTTTTCAGGTTAAATCACAACATGCTACTTACTTGGAGCATCTTTATACGAAAGAGGGAAACTTCTGGGTTCTAGTACTATGAAGGGGCCAAAGACTGTTGAGTTTTTGCTAGATTCGTTGGGGGAAGCACTATTACTGAACCAATCAGCATGTAAGGATCTTTCTCGTGAAAACTTGGGAAAAATCATCGATCATATTGATAACTGTGTTAATGTCAATTTTAAGTTAGATTCCCTCGTAGATTCCACGAAATGGCTCAGGGATATACTTTCTGTTTGGGATGCCATGTCTAATGAAGATTTGGCTGGCCTTGATAAGGATATTGGGGAGCTTGATTCTCAGGAGCGTGAACTGCAACAACGGTTGGATCAAATAAAAAAGACTATGCTTGCATTTCAGAAGCGTAGGGATCAGATCGCCTCAGCTCAAAATGTCCTTACCAACTTCCGAGCTTCCGATGATTCTCCTTTAGGATTTAGCATAGTGTGATCATGTGGATGTGAAACCACTTTTCTTTTCGTTCATGAATATTGCTTTCCTCTTTTTTATGTTTCTCCTGAACATTGCTTTCCAAGACTTTGAATTTTTTTTTGTTGCTGAATAATGATATTGAACACCTTCAAGGTTTTCCTTCCATGTGCCGTGTTGATCTTCATATTCTTCACTTGGCTTGTCTATATGTTCTATTCATTTTGAACATCATCCCAGGGCGCTACCTAAGCTAAGGTGCACCCTCTACAATGTTGTAGAGGTGCACTCTCTGCCTTAGTGCGCTCTCTGCATGTGGGTTACATGGCCGACATAGGCCATAATTTTTCATATAAGATGCAAACACATGATTTTTTTTGGTGTGTTTAAACTTAACTAATCAAGTTGCCTATGTACCCTCAAACATGAAGGATCAAGTCACTACGTAGTTTATTTATTTGTTTATTTATTTTAGCAAATGAAGGTTTCATACATGATACTTCTTAATGTACTGAAAGTTGATGGGAGAGGTGATAGCATCGTCATTTCTTGGGTTCATGAATGTGCAATAGCCGCTATCATGCACCTCATGCACAACGTAGGATCTTTCCCACTTGGGGCTGAATTTGTTGGGAGCAGACATTCCTCTTCTTATGTGTTCTGCAGCACGAAGAACTAAGTATCCTACGTCAAAGCTCCTCTTTTGCACCAGTCTGTCATATGCCCTACTCAACCTTCTTTGGTACACCAATAGATTACCTTTGGCCTTATCTCTTTATTCTTCTAATGATTCTAACTCCAACTGCTTTACTTCCTCATGAAAGAGACCGGCTTCCAAAGACATTCTTGCAGAGGGAACAAGTATCTCAGGTGGGACCACTGACTCCGCCCCATAAACTAAAGAGAATGGTGTTGCCTTTGTAGCCATCGCTTGGAAGTTTTATATGCCTATAATGCAATAGGTAAGGCTGCATGCCATGTCTTCGGGTCGTCATACACAATTTTACTCAGCACCCTCAACAAGGTTTTATTAGTTGCCTCCACTTGGCCATTGCCTTGTGGATAATAAGGGGTTGACTTCACATGATCAATGTCGTAGAGAGCTGGCAACTTTCTCACATAGGAATTGAGAAATGGGGTGCCGTTATCAGTCAGTATACGTCTTGGTATGCCAAATCTACAAATAAGATTTTCCTTGATAAAGTTTGCCACTGTTGCCCCCGTTGCCTTCTTCAAAGGTATCGCTTCCACCCATCTAGTGAAGCATTCAATCTCAGCTAGGATCCACTTATATCCTTTCGAGGGTGGATTGATAGCTCCAATAAGATCAAATGCCCATGTGTGAAAGGGCCATGGTGTGGTGATGCTATGTAGTTCTGTCGCAGGGGCATGGATGATGTTCCCATAGACCTGGCATAAATGGCATTTTCTAGCATGACTCAAAGCATCCGACTCCATAGTAGGCTAGTAATACCCCAGATCCAATAGCTTCTTATACGGTCTGAGTCCTCCTTCATGTTCTCCACTGGCTCCACTATGCACTTCTTCCAACAAGGAGGTCACTTCAGCTGGTGAAACACACCTCAGGGGTGCTCCCGCAAAGGAAATCCTGAATAACTTATCCTCCTTAAGGAAGAAATGTTGAGCTCTCCGCTTTAACTTCTTTGCATCGCTATAGTTTGTGGGCAATAATCCATTTCGGAGATAATCAATATATGGCCTACGCCAGTCCCCCACACTACCTATAAAATGGCATTCATGAACATCCGGGGGTTCAGAGCATCTATCACATGTGTTCTGCATGTCAGTGGCATCTCTGATCATCGTCAGCCAGTAATATCTCGCTCTTTGTATTCTCCTATATAGAGATGGCCTTTCCTGTCCACACCATTGCCGGTGTGCTATCTTGAGTCTATCTTTAGCCTCTTCAGTAGACACACATCTTGCTAACACCTCATTGGCACCTCTATGGTATAAAGTTCCCTGAATCCTGACATATCTTTTGAGGTAGGGAAGTGCTTTAGAACTCGCTTCACTAAGTTGATGGATGATTAGAGTACGCTAATCCTCCCATTGATCACTATCAGGGGTGCGCATCCAACATGTGAGTGGTGATGCCATCGCTTTACTGCCAGGGGGACTGACTGTTCCTTATTTTGCATGCAAATTTTGGAAGCTAGGGTGTTCAGGGCGTCCGCGTACCTATTCGAGGACCTCAGACTGTGCTCACATTTCACTGATTGGAACTTATCCAAGAAAGATTGTACCAGCTCTCGATATGGTGCTAAGGTGGGTTCCTTAAGAGAGAACTCACCATTTGTCTTCTTCACCACCAACTTGGACTCTCCGACGATACACAGTTCACGCACCCCAACGACTATAGCAATGTGTAGTCCTAACACTAAGGCTTCATACTCTGCCTGGTTATTAGTGCAAAGGAAATCCAATTTGAAGGCCAAGGATATAACATCCTCATGCTCACGTTCTGCCTCTGGTGGGATCAAAACAATGCCGGCACCGCCTCCATTAGCTGTGCTAGATCCATCAAAATACAGTTTCCACTCTCCACATAGTGGTTCTGCGGAACATACATCATTATGGAATTCGCTTGGTAAAGAGTTAGGCAGTATTACCTCATCAAGTGACTTCGCAGGGAAGTGTGCCAATAGATCAGATAATGTCTGCGACTTGACTGCTTTGGGTGGTCTGACTAAAATGTCAAACTCCCCTAGCATCAATAACCGCTTTGATGCTCGCCCAAACATGGTTGGCTTTGATAACATATACTTAATTGGATCTGATTTGGTTACCACAATGAGCTTATGGGCCAACAGATAGTGTCGAAACTTCCTTGTTGCAAAAACCAGTGACATGCAATGCTTTTCCATGGGTGAGTAGTTAAGCTCACTTCCATGTAAACATCTACTCAAATAATACACAACTTTCTCCACACCTTCTACTTCCTATACAAGCAAAGCACCTATTGAGTCAGTAGTAGAAGTTAAATAAAGTGTCATGGGCCGACCTTTTATAGGAGGTGTCAAGATCTCTTTTACTCTCTCTAAGGCACTTTGTTGTGGCTCACCCCATACAAATGGAACTCCTTTCTTCAACAAGCTTTAAAATGGAGCTATAATTTCTCCGAGAGATGGGATAAATCTCTTTATGTAAGAGACTTTTCCTAATAAACTCTTCAACTGTTTCTGACTAGTGGGAGCTGACATCTCCTTTATTGCTTTTGCTTTCGCGGGGTCCATGTCTATACCCTTCCGGTGTACAAAAAATCCTAAGAATTTGCCAGACGTTACTCCGAAGGCACATTTCAAAGGGTTCATGCAAAGGTTATACTTCCTGCATCGCTCAAACACTTTTCTCAAATCAGATAGGTGATTGGTAGCTTCTTTAGACTTTACCACAATGTCATCCACATAGTCTTCGACACAGTCATGCATCATGTCGTGGAAGATAGCGGTCATATCCCGCTGGTAGGTGGCACCCGCATGTTTTAATCCGAAGGGCATTACTGTGGAATAAAAATTGCCAAATGGTGTGCGAAAAGCTGTCTTTTCCGCATCTCTTGGCCATCTTAATTTTATTATAACCGCTGAACCCATCCATGAAAGAAAACATCTCATGGCCTGCAGTAGCATCCACTAGGGTGTCGATATTAGGTAGCAGAAAATCATCCTTCGGGCAAGCCTTATTCAGATCTCTAAAGTCAACACACACCCTAATAGCTCTGTTCTTCTTCTTCTTCACGGAAACAATGCTGGCCAACCACATAGGATGGTGAATAGGCTTAATGAACCCTGCCCAAAGTAACTTATCAATTTCTCCTATCATTTGAGTTTCTATCTCATGTCTAAACACACAAGCTGATTGTTTCACTGGCCTATTTCCAGGGCTATATGCAATTCATGTGTTACCAAGTTTGTATCCAAACCTGACATTTCTTCATATGACCAGGCAAATACATCTTGGTATTCCCTCAACAGCTCAACTAGTGCTCCTTTCTACACCCTCATTAGCTAAATTTAATTCCTCCAGCTCATCCCCTTGTGGCTTTGGTTTATCTTGAAAGGTTTTGGGAACAAGGGCTATTTCCTCTGTAATTAGTTATGCAGTAAGGCAACATTTGTCATTATCCTCCCCTAAGGGAGGTCCTGTCTTGGGGTGAAGGGAAAGGGGACCCTCACACCCCGCGTCCCTTTACAAATAATAAACAATCTTCCCGTCAGGCCTAGCGTGGGAAGTGATACCCTTCTCTAGCGCCTTATAGCCTTCAAAGGTATTACCTCTTCTCCTTTTACCACCTCGTCTTGTCTTCTTTCTGTTATACTTCATGTCATCCTCAGATCCTTCACCATACTCCTCCCAAGCTGGGAGTGGTATTCCCAAAGGCCGAGAGAGTGTTCCCTCTCTTTCTTCAGCCACTTCATTAAAGAATGAGTCCTCAACATATCTCACCTAACTTTTTTCAAAAGGGGCCTTGGTTGCTGGTATGAAGATCTCTTTGCCATTCCAATAGCCCTTAATACATTGATGGAGTGAAGATCCCACTAAATAATGGGAATTTAGCCACTTTAGTCCTACCAAGACGTGATAGGCTACATCTGCATCTATCACATGGAAGCGTGTCTACTCCTGGATATTTCCCATCTTAAAATTGACTATAACACATCCCAATGTACGTGTCCCCCTATTATCAAAGGAGTTGATGGTCATGGGATGACGCAAGCTTCCTCTGTCAATCCCTAAAGCTCTCAGAGTAGTTAATGGCATCAAGTTTATTCCAGACCCATCATCAATGAATGTCCTCCTTATGTGCACTCCATTGATGGTGCTTTCCACATAGAGAGGTTTATTATGATTGGGGTGTGGAGTGCACATGTCTACTTCTGTGAACACTATGGCATTCGCATAAGTCCTGCTTAACCGTTTAATCTTGGATTCAACAAAACCACCTTCCGCATGATATTTGTTAGCTATCTGTACTAGCTCTTCAGCAGCTTCCTTTCTTGCTTCCTCATAGAATCCCAACAAGTCAAAGAAACGTCACACATTCGGAGTTTTTTTTCAGGAGGGAAGTTGCAATAATAGAGGTCATCATAGTAGCAACACTGGTGTCCTTGATGCGCCAAAAGCTTATCAAGGACATCAAGATGACAATGGAGATTGTGGAGAGGAATTTCATGGAGTGCAAGGAAGCATGGAGAAGCATGAAGATCAAGGAGGATGCGCACAACATGTTCCAAGCACTAAGGAGATGTCAAAGATGCCATTTGATCCATTGAAGATGCCATTAGGTCCAATGACAAGAGCAAGAGCCAAAAGATTCAAGGATGCATTATTGGGCCTTGTTAGAACTCATCTTGAAGACTTGAAGGCCATCGGAGTTCATTTGAAGAGCTTTGATGATGATTGGAGCAAGCAAGCACCAATTACTTTTCTTGCTATTGATTCAAACTTTCTGCACTAGCCCTTGCATGGGTTGGTCGAAGGTACTGTCGAAACGTTCGGGTCCGGGGAACCCTGCCGAGACGACGTTGGTAAGAAGGAGTCGCCACTAATCTTTTTTCTAAGGTGCGATTAGTCACCTAATTGACCTAACCAGTCTAATGAGGTTCGGTGCTTGGAATGGGACCCACTAAACCTATGGTCCGGTCTTGTAACGTAAATCTAGGTTCGGGAGTCGATTACGCTCGGGGAAGGATTAGCACCCCCGAGTCGCCCGTTAAGTGACGGTACCTCTAGTCTATCTAGATCTACTGGGTCGAAAAGAAAATTGGTTGCTTTTAATCCTTGATCTTGATTATTATTAGAAAGGGTTATGAAGGAAAAATAAATATCTTTAAAACCAATGTCGAGAATTCGAAGAATATGATCGAACACCGTCGATCAATTCTGTCTCGATTTTCTTTCACTGTTTGTTCTGTTGTTGAATCTCCCGCGCCGGGGAGAGGTTTTGAAAATGCTGTGTCAAAACCTTTTATTTTTGTTTCTTAAAGTTTTTTACTTTGCTTTGAAAACTTCCATTTTAGTCTCCCTAAAAATGGCGTGAAAATCTTCTTTTCTTGTTGTTGTGAAAAAAAACCTTTTCCATTTTTTATTGATAAACTAAGTCTGGTTTGAATTTGAAAATCTCTATTTAAGTCTTAAAACACTTGATTACCAATTTTAATTCGTTTTGAAAACTGAGTAAGAGAACACTTGCCTTTTTGAAAAATGCTTTTGAAAAAAACGATCTTTTTGTATCTTCTTGATTATACTTAATCTTAAAGGGAAGGAAAATGAACGCAGATGATGCATGAACTGGTTCATTTTAATCATTTGATTGATAAAGTGGGGTTTACTCGAGTCAACCCCTACGAACCTAGCCCGGCCTCCCGGGGATATTCGTAAAGGTTGTTCGATCTCGGAGCGAAATCCCGAGAGGTCGTGCTCATGCACCTTTATCCGGAATTCGCCCGTCATAGTCAAAAGTACCACTTTATAAATCAGGACATATAATGGTGGCGTGTAATGCAAACAGTTTAAATATACAAATAAGTATGACATGCATGCAATTAAGTTCTAATTCACTAAATTATTACAAACCAAGGTCCGACTGGACCAATTAACAAATTAACGACAACTAAAGGAAAAAAAAAGACTTATGGGCCGGACTGGGGTTGTTGGGGACTTTTCTGCACACTAAAGAAAATGATAAGTGAATTTCAAGGTTATAGAGCACAGATTATATAAATAAGGACTAAAATGCACCAATCACAATGCCTTCAAAATTAAAATATCAAATTAAATGAATTCAGCACATGGAACCTAAAGCAATCCTTCAACTAACTCAAACTTAAAGGAAATCAAACTTCTAAACAAAGACTTACTTTTTAAGTAAATACTAATCCTAAATAATTCATCAACCCCCCTTTTTTTTTGAGTCGCTTTCAATTTAAAAGATCAAATCCTTTAGCTCAAAGTTGTATTTTCAAACTAAAATTAGCTCAAAAATTTAAACTTTGAACTAAGTTTTGATTTTTCCAATTAAAAGAGTCTCAAAATGGGGTCAAAGAATCATTTTGAGTCAATATGAACTTAAAAGAATCTCATCATTAGACAAAAAGCTTCAATTCTAAATTGATTTTGACATAGAAGTTTAAACTTGAGCATTTACTAGCTATTTTCAATTAAAGGTTCTATCTTTAACCATATACATCTCAAACTTAACAAATGAACACCTTTAAACCCTAAAATCTACCTATTTACGAACAAAAATTAACAAACATACTAATTTAAGCCATTTATTCCAACAAAAATCTAATCTTTAGACTAAATGATTAATTTTAAAATCACTCATGACCATAAACTTGACCCCAATCCAAAGACCTTAAACTAAGACATAATCATTTAACAAATATTCATAATTTTAACCATAAAAATTAGCAAGCTAGGTTTTTACTTAGAATTAACATGGGAAAGTTTACTCAAGAGTAAAAATGACCTAAATCTATCAACTTTATCATAAAAATAGAACAATAAAGTCTTAAATTGAAACAAACCAACACAAACAAGCCTCAAATTGCAACAATTAAACATGGTCAGCCCCCAAATAGCAAGAATTGAAAAGCAGGCGGATAAAATTGAAAGGATTACAAGAAGACTCACCTAAACGGCGTCGTTTAGGACGATTGGAGGCTTAAATCGTTGGTTTCCTTTCTTCTTCTTCCTCGATACTTTCCTCTTCTTCAAATATGAAACCCTAATGTCCCTTCAAGGCTTCAACCCTCCGCTCGCCTGCAACCCAACACCTCCATCAGCGCTGTCTCTCATTCCTCAAATCTCAACTTCCCTCGACCTTCCCCTCACCAGAAACCGAGATATCAACTAGCGCCTTCCTTCGACCTTTTCCTCGATCCACAAGCTCGAACCCGACACCAACAAGCCTTGAAACAACTAAAGACCCGCCCAAGCTTCGTGCTTTCAAAACACCCACTTTAATTCGATGAAGAATACCTCGAATCTAAACCCTTTTGATGGGTATAAACTCGAGGCTCAAATCGGAAAAGGCAAGCTTTATGGATGATGGGTTCGATGGGTGCTCACAAGGTACCGTTTTTCATCTTTAAGCTTTGTGTGTATGGTTTAGTGGATGTGATTTTTTTTGAGTTGAGAGGGAGCGTTAAAAAAAAATGATCTTTTTTGAGAAAAGAACTCTGGATTTTTGTGTGTGTATGTATGGATTTTCTTGATGAAAAATGGGGATGATTTTCTGGTTCAAGAGTAGGAGGGATTATGTGTTTAGGAATGGGAGAGATTCTGTTTTTGAGTGTATCAGGTATGAGGAGTCTGAATGGAGTGAGAGGTTTTTAGTGTGTATTTTTCTTGTGAAAAAAAATGAAAATGGGAGCCTCTGTATTTTGTATCTGTGAAGAATCCCAGCGTTTCTTCTTTGTTCTTATCTTCTACTCCTCTTAGAGATTTTTTGTTTTTTTCTTCCCATTCATCTCCTCTTTCTTTGTTAGCTGTATTCTCTCCTCCCTCTAACCAACTTTGTCTCTTTTGCAGGATAAGGCCAGGGGCTGCTGAGGTGGCATCTCAACTTTGGAAACCCAGTGAAAAGAAAATTACCATACTCTTTCCAATGTGAATGCATCCATAACAGGTAACTTTTATTTTGTCTCGGTAATTAGTTGCAGAGTTTATACTTAAATGTGCTAGGTTTAGGGATTTTTCTGAATTCATCTCTTTAATGAATGTTTGAACTTTTCACTGTGAGTTGGACTGAGAATTTTGCTGTGAATTTGATTTGGCATTGATCCATGTATTGATCTTGAACTTAGTCTCTTGCCTAGAAAACTCATTTCCCTATTCTCATATTGCCTCTGTGATTGTTTTGCTGTATGCTTAATCTTTATTGAGTATGAACCCTGAAATTCTTTATTAAGTGTAAACTCTGACTTTTTGATGTATGAGGTTTCAATCTTGTCTTTCTGTTTACAATTCTTGTTTATTTCCCTGTGCCTGAAACCACTGAAAGTCTGATGAATCGAATTACTACTTCTTTTGTGGCTGGATTGGGTCATTCATCTTATTTTCAATACTAGTTTTTACTAATCCCCATGATTGTGTCTTGTGCATGCTAACTTGCTGGACTGGAAACAATGGAGCCTATGGAATTGTCAACCTGAAGCTGGGAGTCTATGGGAACATGGTGGCAGCTAGGACAGTAAGGTGAGCTTCTCTCTGATCTTGTTCTTAGTAGTTTTTTTGGCTCTGCTTGTAACTACTATGCAGATGGCTTTGATTCTAACATTGTTGCCAGGTTTATGTGTTCATTAATAGCTTGACTTCATCCTGTCAAGCCCTAGAAATGAGTTCACTGTGTTCACCAAATGCTGTTGCATGCCATTCTTTTGACACCTCTTAACTTGCTTGTTTTTTGCAGTAAGTCTGACACTTGTGGATTTTCAATCCTGCATCCAACTTGGCTAGGTTCTGCTTGACCTCGATTCATGTCTGCTTCATCGTGGTGCTGCCCTTTGATGGTAAGAACTTGGCATACTCTGAGCTACTACTTAAGTGTTGGATACTGGTTATTTTTCTTTGCTTTCATTATTGCAACCAAGGATTTTTTTGCAACTACAGCACCTCTGACCCTCACTGTTTTGAATGCAAGGGAAACCTTAATGTGCACCCAAGTCCAATCTTGCTGGGAAAAAGAAAAAAGGAAAGCAGGAGCCAAGAAGCTGGAACTTCAAGAAATGCAAAGCATTCCTTTATACATGTCATTTGGTGCAAAAAGAAATGCAAATGTAGATTGAAACCACCATTTTTTGTATTCTGTAATGCATATGTAAACTTTAGCAAATAGATGTAAAATGAAATGCAATAATAAAGAAAAAAACCTTTTTTACTCTCCTTTTTTATTTAATTTTCAATAATTTTTTTTTGTATCTTTTGAATGCAATTAAATATATGTATGCAATGCTAAAACCCAAAATAATGCTTGAGGCTTAACCAAACTACTAATTGGAACCCCATGGAATATGCAAATATAACCTCAAAAATGGACTATACTAATATGCAAGATGCAACTAATGAAAGCATTTTATCTTTCCCTTTTCACCAATTGACAATCACTATTAATTAGACAAAGGATTGCTAAATGAACTACACTTAGTAGGTGACCAAAACATTCCCCATGTAAATTAAAAGATAAAATCGATTTAAGAACTAAAATGCAACACTACTAAATGAAGCTAGGCCCTAAAATGCATAAAAATGCTAAAAGTACTCATCCTAAGATTCTTGATTTCTCAATTAGCTAATCTAACTTAAAAAAGTACTTGAAGTGACCAAAATGCCCCTGGATGCGCAAATAACCAAAATGCCCCTGGACGTGAAAATGACCAAAATTCCCCTGGACATGCAAGTGATCAAAATAAGAAGTAAATTGATTTGACCTAAAGGATACAAGACAAAAGAAAAAGGGTGTCTACAGGTACCCCATGCATGGGTAGGACCAGTTTTTCCTATTTTAATGGGCTTTCATGTTTCCATCGATTTGGCCTTATTAGGCCATATTCTATCTTAGATTAGTTTATTTTAATGTTTAGAAGACAATTGGATTGGGCCTTGTTTGACTAAGTACAATCCCTTCTTCTTTATGATTTATTTTTTCCTAGTTTGACTTGGAATTAGGTTATTTCCTAGTCTTTATCTATGTGTGCCGCCCAAGCATGTTGTAAACTGCCTAGGGCTTTACTTTGAGGAGGTTTAGGTCGATTTCTATGCCTATATAAAGGCACCGAACCCCTCTTTTGTAATCAAGTTAAGTTTATCAAATAAAGAAAGTTTTCTTTTGAAAATTTAGCTTCTTTGTTCGAGTTTGAGCAAGCTTAGGGTTCTTCAATCTTGTAGAGTCCTAGCAAGCAATTAGATAGTGATTAGCTAGTTGTGTTTCTTGTGATCTTAGGTTGACAATTGCAGGTCTAATTGTTCATCTAATTCCGACGAAAGAAGATCTAATCTTGGTGAAGAGTACAAGTCGACAAGAACTAGAAGTTGAAGTTGTCAAGTTCATCTTTGGAGGCTTTTCAAGGATAGATTTGAATCTAAATCAACTATATTCGCATCAATTGGTATTCAGAGCATAGGTTATCATCTTCAATCGGTAAATCTATCCTTCAATTCATTCTTCATCAAGTTTTTCATCCATCAACATCAAAATCGCATAAACTCACCTTTTGTTTTCAAAAATGCAGAAACTTGTGAATTTTTTTCCTGATTCATTATAACTCCAATTGCTTTGAAATTTCAGATTTGGAGTCCTCATACATCAGGGTTTAATCGAAAAATATAAAAAAAATATAAAAAAATTTTTCCCAGAAACTTGTGATTTTTGTTTTGGATTCGTTCTTGCTCGGAAAGGGCTGAAATTTTAGATTTAGTGTTTGTTCATAGTGATCTTTCTGGGAAAAATATTGAAAAATTAAAAAAGAAATCAAATTGAGTCATCGATTTTTCCAAGGGGTGTTTTAGGGTTCTTACGTTGTTCTTTTGAGCTAATTTGTGCAATTAACCCTATTTGGAGCTCTTTGGTGCAATTGATTGTTTGTTTGGGTATCTTGGGTTGCTTTTGCTGTAAATTAAGGTTTAATTTGAAGAATTTCATGTTGGAACCCTATTGGAGTCAAGTGGTACAAAATAGGATTTAAGTGGTACTAGGGTTCTTGATTGTTGAATTGTGTTGTTTGTGTTACTTTAATTAAATTTGTGCAGCAAGCTTTGGCGACATAAGGAGGCTGAAAAGTTGGTTTGGTTTGATCACTTACCTTTTGATTCACTCTAGTTTGCTACTAATTGTTAGTTCCCCAAGTAGGTCACGAGAAGAAAGAAGTACTCTTACTACTTGCTCTTATTAGGCCTATTGAAGCTAAGAAAAAGGCAAATTGTGTGAGATCATCAAGAGAGTAGTGGGCGGCCAACCCTTAGGATTGTTTGCAAACACGAGAGCACAACAAGGTATATACACACACACACTTGTGAGGAATTTTTGCTACTAATCTTTTTCTTTTTGTAGGTACAATGGGAGATAGAGGAGGTGGCGAAAATCAAGCCAATGATTTGGCTACTATGATACAAGCCTTGATGCAAAGAATGGATGCCTTAAACAATGAAGTTCAACAAATAAGGCAAGAAAGGGCTAATCAAGCTCAATTACCACTACCACCACCACCACCAAGGGGAGGTGATTTGGTAGATGAAGTTAGAGAAAATTTGAGGCCTAGAAGAGTGGTTGATAGAAATGAGCCTAGGGACAACATCAAGTACACAATTCCTAAGTTCAATGGGAGAGGGACTCCAGAAGATGACTTGGATTGGGAGTTAAAATTGGACATGTACTTTGATTTTCACCCCTATGCTGAATCCAAAAAGGTACAAATTGCTATCCTTGAGTTTGTTGAGAATGCTTTGAATTGGTATAATCAATTGGTGCAGTCTAGGAGAAGAAATATGGAGAGGCCAATTGATACATGGGGCGAAAAGAAAAGTGCTATGAGGAGGAGATTTGTGCCTAGCTACTACATCAATTCTCTTTATCAAAGGTTGCAATCATTGAGACAAGGGTCAAAGAGTGTTGATGAGTACTATTCAGAGATGATGTTGTTGATGTCTAGGGCTGAAGTTGAAGAAGTTCCACCAGTAACTATGGCTAGATTCTTCGCGGACTTGAATAGGGAAATTCATGATATTGTGGAGATGCAACAACACTATGACTTAGAGGAGATGTTGCAACATCCCTTAAAGGCTGAGGGTCAAATGAAGAGGAATAGTATGGCCAAAAGGGGATTCACATCATCAACTAGCTCTTGGAAAACTCCTTACAAGAAAGAAGAGAAAACACCAATCAAGGAGAAGGAGGTATCGCCAAAAGTCGTTGTAAGTCCCAAAACTGATTCTAAATCTTCATCTAGTTCTTCTTCTAAATCTCACAATAAGTGTTTTAAGTGTCATGGATTTGGTCACTATGCAAAGGATTGTGTGAACAAAAAGGTGTTATACTTTAATGATCATGGTGAACTTGTGAGTGAAGATGAAGAATTTAACTTAGGTTCTAGTGGAGATGGACATGATGAAAGGGGGGATGTGGCGACAAGTGATGATGATGATGAGTTACCACCACTTAAAAATTTGGTTGCTAGGAGAGCTTTGAGTGCATATGTTAAGGATGATGTACAAAACCAAAGGGAGAACTTGTTTCATACTAGGTGTTATGCAAATGGGAAACCTAGTAGTGTGATTATTGATGGTGGGAGTTGTACAAACATAGTTAGTGTTTATTTGGTGAGGGAGTTGCAATTACCCACTACCAAACACCCAAAACCCTATAGTTTAGGTTGGTTCAATGATAGAGAAGAAATTAGGGTTAACAAACAAGTTTTAATTTCCCTTTCTTTGGGCAGGTACAAGGAAGATGTTTTGTGTGATGTTTTGCCAATGCAAGCATGTCATGTACTACTTGGTCGACCATGGCAATATGACAACAAGGTGAAGCATGATGGTGAGACCAACAAGTACTCTTTTATGCGAGGTAAGCATTCTATTACTTTAGTTCCTTTATCATCTCAAGAAGCTTTAAAAGATCAATTGAAATTGAAGAGGATTTTGCTAGATTAGAGGCTGAATTTAGGGCTAAAGAAAAGAGTAAAACAAACCCTAAATTGCATGATGTTGAAAACGCAAAAGGGGCTGTTTTGGTGGATAGTTCTAAGAAAGTTATTAAAGAGTGCATGTTAGCTACTAAAAGTGAGATTAAGAGTGCTTTGCATGATAATTCTGTTTTGATCTTGGGTATGCTTAAAAATACACTTGTGAGTACTAACAACTTGGCTGGAGAACTTCCAAGCAACATTGTTTCTCTTTTGAGTGATTATGTAGATGTGTTTCCTGAGGATATTCCAAGTGGATTGCCACCAATTAGAGGGATATTGAACATCAAATTGACTTCATCCCTGGGGCGCAAATTCCAAATAGGCCAGTTTATAAGACTAATCCTGAAGAAACAAAGGAGTTGGAGAAACAAGTTGGAGAGTTGCTACAAAAAGGGTATGTGCGCGAGAGCCTTTCTCCATGTGCAGTTCCTGTTTTGCTTGTTCCTAAGAAGGATGTAACTTGGAGAATGTGTGTTGATTGTAGGGCAATAAACAACATAACAGTTAAGTATCGTCACCCTATTACTAGATTAGATGATATGCTTGATGAATTGCATGGTGCTTGCTTATTTTCTAAGATTGATCTGAAAAGTGGGTATCATCAAATTCGCTGAAAGAGGGTGATGAATGGAAAACTGCCTTTAAAACTAAGTTAGGATTGTATGAATGGTTAGTTATGCCTTTTGGATTGACTAATGCACCTAGTACTTTTATGAGGCTAATGAACCATGTTTTGAGAGCTTTTACTGGCAATTTTGTTGTTGTTTATTTTGATGATATACTTGTGTATAGCCGTAGCCTAGAAGAACATGTTGAGCATTTGAGATGTGTTTTAGATGTACTTAGGGTTGAGAAGTTGTATGCTAACCTTAAGAAGTGCACCTTTTGCACAAACAAGCTTGTTTTTCTTGGTTTTGTGGTCTTTGCGCAAGGTATAGAGGTAGATGAAGAGAAGAACAAAGCCATCAAAGATTGGCCAAAACCCACCAATGTTGGACAAGTGAGATCATTCCATGGCTTGGCTGGATTCTATAGGAGGTTTGTTAAGGACTTTAGCACCTTGGCAGCACCTATAACAAGTGTGATGAAGAAAGATGCACCATTCAAGTGGGGAAAAGTACAACAAGAAGCATTTGAGACCTTAAAAGAAAAGCTTACTAATGCTCCTTTACTTGTTTTGCCTAACTTTAACAATACTTTTGAGATTGAATGTGATGCATCAGGTATAGGAATTGGAGCTGTTTTGATGCAAGGTGGGAAGCCCGTGGCTTATTTCAGTGAGAAATTGAATGGGGTTGCATTAAACTATCCAACCTATGACAAGGAGTTGTATGCTCTAGTGAGAGCATTACAAACGTGGCAGCATTATTTGTGGCCTAAGGAGTTTGTGATTCACACCGATCATGAAAGCTTGAAGTACTTAAAGGGCCAACAAAAGTTGAACAAACGACATGCTAAGTGGGTTGAGTTCATTGAGAGTTTTCCTTATGTGGTGCGATATAAGCAAGTTAAGGAGAATGTTGTGGCTGACGCTTTGTCAAGGAGGTATGTGCTAGTTTCCATGCTTGATTCTAAGTTTCTTGGATTTGAGTTTATTAAGGAATTGTATGCTAGTGATGCTTATTTTGGTGATATCTTCAAAGCATGTGAAAATTCTGGTTTTGGAAAGTTTTATAAGCATGATGAATTTTTGTTTAAAGAATCTAGATTATGTGTTCCTCCTAGTTCTTTGCGTTTTGTGCTTATAAGGGAATTGCATGAGGGGGGATTAATGGGTCACTTTGGAGTTGATAGAAAATATGAGATCTTGCATGAGCACTTCTTTTGGCCTAAGATGCGATATGATATAGGAAAGCATGTTTCTAGTTGTATTGTTTCTTTGCAAGCTAAATCTACATCTAAACCTCATGGATTGTATACTCTTTTGCCTATCCCTCATGAACCATGGACACACATTAGCATGGATTTTGTGTTAGGTTTGCCTCATTCTAGGAGAGGTAAAGATTTTATCTTTGTTGTGGTTGATAGGTTTTCTAAGATGGCATACTTTATTGCATGTTCTAAAACTGATGATGCCCTTAATCTAGCTAACTTGTTCTTTAGGGAGATTGTTAGATTGCATGGAATGCCTAGAACCATTGTTTCTGATAAAGATGCCAAGTTCTTAAGTCACTTTTGAAGAACTTTATGGGCTAAGTTAGGTACTAAATTGTTGTTTTCAACTACTTGTCATCCTCAAACTGATGGACAAACTGAAGTTGTTAATAGGACTTTATCTACCTTGCTTAGAGCCTTGATTAAAAAGAACTTAAGAACTTGGGAAGAGTGTTTACCTCATGTTGAATTTGCATACAATAGAAGCATACATAGTACTACTGGTTATTCACCTTTTGAAATTGTGTATGGCTTCAATCCTTTAACTCCTTTGGATTTGATGAGTTTACCCTTGAGTGTGCAAGTTGACATGGATGGTGCTAGAAAGGCCGATTATGTTAGGGAACTTCATGAGAAGGTTAGAGCAAACATTGAAAAGAAGACTCAACACTTCATGAAGATGGCTAACAAGGGGCGCAAAGAGGTTATATTTGAGCCTGGAGATTGGGTTTGGTTGCATCTAAGGAAGGAGAGATTTCCTGAGAAGAGGAAATCCAAGCTTTTACCCCTTGGAGATGGTACATTCCAAGTGTTGGAGAGGATTAACAACAATTCCTACAAGCCAGACCTTCCTAGTGAGTATGGTAATGTTAGTGCTACCTTTAATATCTCTAATTTGTCTTTGTTTGATAATGATTTAGATTTGAGGACAAATCCTTTTCAACGGGGAGGCAATGATGCGCCAAAAGCTTATCAAGGACATCAAGATGACAGTGGAGATCGTGGAGAGGAAGATCATGGAGTGCAAGGAATCATGGAGAAGCATGAAGATCAAGGAGGATGTGCACAACATGTTCCAAGCACTAAGGAGATGCCAAAGATGCCATTTGATCCATTGAAGATGCCATTAGGTCCAATGACAAGAGTAAGAGCCAAAGATTCAAGGATGCATTATTGGGCTTTGTTAGAACTCATCTTGAAGACTTGAAGGCCATCAGAGTTCATTTGAAGAGCTTTGATGATGATTGGAGCAAGCAAGCACCAATTACTTTGCTTGCTATTGATTCAAACTTTCTGCATTAGCTCTTGCATGGGTTGGTCGAAGGGACCCCATGCATGGGTAGGACCAGTTTTTCCTATTTTGATGGGCTTTCATGTTTCCATCGATTTGGCCTTATTAGGCCATATTCTAGCTTAGATTAGTTTATTTTAATGTTTAAAAGACAATTGGATTGGGCCTTGTTTGACTAAGTCCAATCCCTTCTTCCTTATGATTTATTTTTCCTAGTTTGACTTGGGATTAGGCTATTTCCTAGTCTTTATCTATGTGTGCGGCCCAAGCATGTTGAAAACCGCCTAGGGCTTTATTTTGAGGAGGTTTAGGTCGACTTCTATGCATATATAAAGGCACCAAACCCCTCTTCTGTAATCAAGTTAAGTTTATCAAATAAAGAGAGTTTCTTTTGAAAATTTAGCTTCTTTGTTCTAGTTTGAGCAAGCTTAGGGTTCTTCAATCTTGTAGAGTCCTAGCAAGCAATTAGATAGTGATTATCTACTTGTGTTTCTTGTGATCTTAGGTTGACAATTACATGTCTAATTGTTCATCTAATTCCGACGAAAGAAGATCTAATCTTGGTGAAGAGTACAAGTCGACAAGAACTAGAAGTTGAAGTTGTCAAGTTCATCTTTGGAGGCTTTTCAAGGATAGATTTGAATCTAAAACAACTAGATTCACATCAGTCCTCACTGTGGTGATCCTCTGGCTCATCTAGCAAGGAATGAATTACTGCATTAGCATGTCCTCCATGGTCAAGTAGCGGGTTATTGTGAAGACCTGTACCATTGATCACTATTTCCCCTTTCTGTACCCTTCGGTGAATCAACCTCCTCATGTTTCTGCATTCTACGAAGGGATGGTTCACCATTCGGTGATAGTCACAGTACTTTGCATCAGCCTTCCCTTGGGCAATAGGGAGGCATCTAGCATAAGGCAAGTTAATTTGGCCATCCCTTATCCCTTCTCGAAGCACGCACTCTTTCCACTGAGATTAGGAAAGGTGGTGCATCATCTTCTCCTCGGAAATCCTTCTTACTAAGCTTAGGGGGCATGTTGCCCCCATACCTCTCATCAATTTCTTTGAACTAAACAGCATGCACATTCCTTCTGCTGTACCTTTCCTTCTGTCTCTAAATGGTAGATTTTGTCCTGCGGGTAGCTCTACCAAAGTAGTAAACGTGTCAAGTGGCAAGTTCTCCAGGTGTATGCGATATTCATCGAACATACCCTAGATACAAACTTTCACAAGTTCTTTCTCATTATGTGCATCATGCACATCCAGTACTCTCTCACGGAATCGTTGAATATAGTCCATCACATCTTCCCCTGAACTCTGACACTCTCTTCTTAAGTCAATCAGTGTCACCTTTTCCTGGGTGGGGAAGAATTTCTCCCCAAACTATCCGCACATCTGATTCCAAGACTCAATGGACCCTGGAACAAGATTGACATACCAGGTGTATGCCTTCCCTGGTTCTACTAGTCCAGCTGTCAAAGAGAGTGAAAACAGAGAGATCAATTCAGTGTGGTTCTAAATAAAACAAAAACAGCAAAGAAACTACACTAGATGAGAGAGAATCGTACTTTCAGCTCACCCTTCCACACATGTGATAACCTAATTAACCTGCAGAGAGAAAAAATTCATTGAGGTTCCAATAAGATAAAACAGCAAAGCAAACAGAGGTGAATTGAAGCACAATCAAACAACAGACAAAGCGAGGGAGAGAGAGTATGTGCAAACCGTGTCATCCTTTCACCTGATGCGTTCCTCAATTGCCACCTGCAAAACAGGACAAAAAAGATAAAAAAAATGAAAATTCCATAAATCAAAAAATATAAGACTGTGAGATTGAAGAAAAGGGAACTTCATCGTAGGATGAGAGATTCTTGTGGAGACTATATATTCACACTTTTACACAGAAAATGGGAGGACGGTTTTGAGGAGGGAGTTTTAGTTTTCTGGAGGAGGCAGTAGGGTTTTAGGAGAGCCACAACTTAGAGTTTTTGGAAAAGAAAGAGGCAACTTATAAAAAACTTGCAAGAGCAAGAAATAATCAGTGAGGAATCAAACCAAAGAAAAATTGAAGCAATAATAAAAGGAGAAAAAAGAAACAGGAGGTTTCTTACCAATAAAAGACCCATTTTGGTTTGAAGCATTTCTTTTCAGATCTCTTCTTGTCTCCTTCAGGTATTGGGTTTTGTTTCTCGGTAGAGTTAGAAAAGGTTATGGTTTGCTTTGGGGAACAGTTGTGAGAGTTGAAAATGGAGGCAGTTCGAATAGTGGCTTACCTTGGATAGAAACCTCGAGTCCTTGGCCAGGTCGATCCCTTTGTTTCCATTTAGATCTTCGTTTTAGGGTTAACTGACTTGGGGAGTTCTATTTTATGTCAGTTTAGGTGGAGTTTCGAGTGTTGGGTTTCGGGTTTCAAAGTGAAATGAGGGTACTTCGGTTGTTTCAAAACCGAGATTTGGTCGGAGACGATGGTTGGGGACGGCTTACGATGGAAATAAGCAGCGGCGATCATGGAGTTAGGATTGGAGAGTGAGAAGCGGCTCTGTTAGGCTTAGAGAAGGTGAAGTTAGGGCTTAGCAAGGTAGAAAAAGAAGAAGAAATGGAAAATAGATGCAAAAGAGGAAATAATAAGCGAAACAACGCAGTTTCAAGTAGACCCGACCCGCTTTGGACCCACGATTACCCATTGATGCACCAAGGGCTAATCATGGACTTGAAGATGACAATGGAGAGCATGGAAAGGATGTGCAAGGGCTGCAAGGAAGCATGGAGAAGCATGAAGATCAAGGAGATATCGTTGAGCATGTTCCAAGCACCAAGAAGATGCCATTTGATCCTTTAAAGATGCCTATTGGTCCCCGATGACCAGAGCAAAAGCTAAGAGATTCAAGGGTGCACTCATGGGCCTTGTTCGAACTCATCTAGAAGATATCATGGTCATTGATGTACAATTGAAGAGCTTTGGTGATGATTTGAGCAAGCATTCATCCATTGATTCTAAGATCATCACCTTACTTGCAATCGATATGACTTAGGGGTTGAATGTATAATTTCGGCTTTTATGGGCTTTATTCTATCTTAGATTAGCTTATCTTTATGTTTAGATGACATTAGGAATGGGCATTGTTTGACTAAGTTCAATCCTTGTGTAATTATGCCTTGTTATTTATTTTTCCTAGTTGGACTTGGATTAGTTTTTCTTATCTTTATTTTGGGCTTGTAAGGCTTTATAGCCGCCCATATAGCTTTAGGATTAGGTTAATTTCGTTTTTCCTATGCCTATATAAGGGGATCAATCCCTCTTCTAAACACAAGTTAAGTTTTTCAATCAAAGAGAGTTCTTTTGTGAATTTAGATTCATTGTTCTAGTTTGAGCATACTTAGGATCTCTTCAATCTTGTAGAATCCTAGCAAACAATTAGATAATGATTATCTAGTTGTGTTTCTTGTGATCTTAGGTTGTCAATTGCAGGTCAAATTGATCATCTAGGGCCAACGAAAGAAGATTGGATCTTTGGGAAGACTATCAAATTCATCAAGTCTAGAAGTTGGAGTTTCAAGTTAATCTTTGAAGGAATTCAAGGGTAGATTTGAATCTATCACAACTAGATTCGTATCAATTGGTATTAAGAGCATAGGTTTTCATCTTCAATCGGTAAATCTATCCTTCTATTCATCATTCATCAAATTTCTCATCCATCAAAGTTCATATCGCAAAATCTCATCTTTCAAAAATTAAGAAGCTTGTGATTTTTGTTGTGGATTCATTAGTGGTCAGATTGTTTTGAAATTTCAGATTTGGAGTCCTCATACATCAATGTTATATCGAAAAATATAAAAAAAAAGTAAAAAAATTTTCAACCAGAAATTTGTGATTTTTGTTCTGCATTCGTTAGTGGACAGAAAGGGCTGGAATTTTAGATTTAGTGTTTTTACATTTTGATTTTTTTGGGAAAAATAGTGAAAATTAAAAAAAAATAAAAAAAAGTTATCGATTTTTGTAGGGGGTTAAGGTTCTTGATTTGTGCAATTGATCTAATTTGTTGCAATTAGCCCTAATTTGAGAAAATTGATTGGAATTGAATGTGCTTTTGAGGTTTTTGGGAAGCTTTTGCTGCAATTGAAGAAACAGTTTGAAGAATTTCAGTTTGGAGCTCATTGAATTCCAAATCAGGGTTCTTGAGTTTTAATTAGGGTTCTTGAGTTTAAATTAGGGTTCTTAATTTGTGCAATTGATCTAATTTGTTGCAATTAGCCCTAATTGGAGAAAATTGATTGGAATTGAAAGTGTGTTTGAGGTTTTTGGGAAGCTTTTGCTGCAATTGAAGAATCAATTTGAAGAATTTCATTTTGGAGCTCATTGAATTCCAAATCAGGGTTCTTGAGTTCCAATTAGGGTTCTTGAGTTTAAATTAGGGTTCTTGATTGATTGGAATTGGGAATTTTGTGTTTTGTGTACAATTGATCTTAATTGAAGTGTTAATTTGAAGGATTCATAGTTTGGGACTCATCGAATTCAAGTTGAGAAAAATAAGTGGTACAAAATAGGATTTTGAGCTTGAATTGAATTGAATTGCAATTAGGGGGCTGTTTCGACCTTTTCCAGGTTGAGTTCAACCTTCTGCAGGTTGAAACAGGAAGTTTTTGTTCACAATTAAGCCTGGTTCGACCTTATCCAGGCTGAGTTCGACCTTCCGTAGGTTGAAACAGAAAATTTTTATCTAGATCACTTACCTTTGATTCATTCTAGTTTTGCTACTAATTGTTTGTTCCTCAAGTAGGTCACGAGAAGAGCGATATAATTCTTACAAGTTGTTCTTAATAGGCCTATTGAAGCTAAAAGGAGTGGAGAAAGCCAGATTGTGTGAGACTATCAAGAGTGATTAGTGGGTTGGCTACCTAAACCATAGGTTGAGTGCAAACGTGAGAGCACTTGTTGGTAATCACACACACACACACACTAATTGTGAGGATTTTCTTTATTTTACTAACCTTTTATTGCAGGTACAATGGGGGATAGTAAAGATGGAGAAAATCAAAGAGGAAATCAAGAGGCCAACTTGGCTGCTATGATGCAAACTCTAATGCAACGAATGGATGCCTTAACTAATGAAGTTCAATAAGTAAGGCAAGCTCAAAATCAACCTAGCTAGAGCTAATCCTGCTCAATTACCACCACCAAGGGAAGGTGAATTAGGAGATGAAGCTAGGGAGCCTCAAGTTCAAAGGCAAGTTGCTAGGGGAGGTCCATTAGATAGATTGAGGGAGCAAGAAGCTTGAAGTCAAGCTTATATGGACAACTTGCGGCCTAGAAGGGTGGTTGATAGAGAGGAGGCTAAAGACAACATCAAGTACACAATTCTTAAGTTCAATGGAAGGGGAACTCCAGAAGATTACTTGGATTAGGAATCGAAATTGGACATGTACTTTGATTATCATCCTTATGCCGAAACCAAGAAGGTACAAATTGCTATCCTTGAGTTTGTTGGGAATGCTTTGAATTGGTGGAATCAATTGGTGCAATCTAGGAGGAGAAATAGGGAGAGACCAATTGACACATAGACTGAATTGAAGAGTGCTATGAGGAAGAGGTTTGTGCCAAGTTAATACATCAATTCTCTTTATCAAAGATTGCAAGCATTGAGGCAAGGATCTAAGAGTGTTGATGAGTACTATTCGGAGATGATGTTGTTGATGTCTAGGGCTGAAATTGAAGAAGCTCCACAAGCTACTAGGGATAGATTTCTTTTGGGTTTGAATAGGGAGATTCATAATATTGTGAAGATGCAACAACACTATGATTTAAAGGAGATGTTGCAACATGCTTTGAAGACCGAGGGTCAAGTGAAGAGGAATAGTGCGGCCAAAAGGGGTTTCACATCATCAAGTAGCTCATGGAAAACTCCTTACAAAAAAGAAGAGAAAACTCCATACAAGGAAAATGAGGTGCGCAAAAGGGGTTTGTAAGTCCTAAGATTGAAAGTAAGGGTTCTTCAAGTTCATCATCTAAATCTCACATTAAGTGTTTTAAGTGTCAAGGATTTGATCACTATGCTAAAGATTGTGTTAATAAGAAGGTGATGTATTTTAATGAGCATGGTGAGCTTTTGAGTGAAGAAGAGGATTTTAATCAAGATACTAGTGGGGATGGTGATGATGAAGGGGACGATGATGAGGCAATTGATGATGGTGATGAGATAGTTCCACTTAAGAGTTTGGTTGTTAAGAGAACTTTAAGTGCATATGTGAATTGGGATGTTAAAAATCAAAGGGAGAACTTGTTTCACACTAGATGCTATGTGAATGGGAAATCTAGTAGTGTGATCATTGATGGTGGGAGTTGTACAAACATAACTAGTGTTTATTTGGTGAAGGAGTTACAACTACCTACTTCTAACAGTGTGTTTGGATTGAGGGGCCAGTAAGGGACGGGATGGGACGGGACAGGATGGGAGGTCCTTTTAGTTAGTGACCCATGTTTGGATTGGAAATTAGATTTGGTCCATGGGTTTTGGAGGATCAATTTTGGTCCTTCTTGATCCTTATATGTCCACCTTTTTTGGTACTCCAATTTGGAGTACCAACAAGAACCAACAAAGTTTTTATTTATTAAATGTTAGGTGATCCCTCATGTTCCTTACTTTTTATATTTTAAACAATCCAAACAAGGATTGGTCATTCCCTTTCTTTCCTTTAAGAAACCCTCATTTCCCATCCTATCCTGTCCTATACTGATCCCTCAAAAAGTTTATCCAAACACACTGTAAGCATCCTAAACCCTATAGCTTAGGTTGGTTCAATGATATAGAAGAAACTAGGGTTAACAAACAAGTTTTGGTTACTCTTTCTTTGGGCAGGTACAAAGAGGATGTATTGTGCGATATACTACCTATGCAAGCTTGTCATGTGTTGTTTGGGAGGCCATGGCAATATGACAACAAGGTGAAGCATGATGGTGAAACAAACATGTATTCCTTTATGTGTGGTAAGATTCCTATCACTTTAGTTCCTTTATCACCTCAAAAAGCTTTAAAAGATCAATTGAAATTGAGAGATGATTTTGCTAGATTAGAGGCTGAATTTAAGGCTAAAGAAAAGAGTAAAACAGAACCTAAATTGCATGATGATGATAACGCAAATGGGGCTGTTTTGGGGGAAAAGAAAGTTCGTTCAAAGAAAGTTGTTAAATAGTGTATGTTAGCTACAAAGAGTGAGATTAAGAGTGCTTTGCATGAGAATTCTGTTTTGATCTTACATTTATTATGAAATACACTTATGGGTACTAACAACTTGGCTAGAGAACTTCCAAGCAATATTGTTTCTCTTTTTAGTGATTATGCAGATGTGTTTCCTGAGGAAATTCCTAGTGGATTGCCACCAAATAGAGGGATTGAGCATCAAATTTACTTCATCCCTAGGGTGAAAATACCTAATAGGCCAGCCTATAGGACAAATCCTGATGAGACAAAAGAATTGGAGACAAAAGTTGGAGAGTTGCTTGAAAAGGGTTATGTGAGAGAAAGCCTTTCTCCATGTGTTGTTCCTGTGTTGCTTGTTCCTAAGAAGGATGGAAATTGTAGAATGTGTCTTTTGAGTAATTATGAAGGTGTGTTACTTATCCTTACCTTTCCTAATTATAAGGAGAATGTTGTGGCTGATGCATTATCAAGGAGGTACGTGTTACTTTCCACACTTGAATCTAAATTTCTAGGATTTGAGTTTATTAAAGACTTGTATGCTTTGGATGCTTACTTAGGTGATATCTATAAAACATGTGCTAAATCTGGTTTTGGGAAGTATTATATGTATAATGGATTTTTATTTTAAAGAATCTAGATTATGTATTCCTTCTTGTTCTTTGCGTGATGTGCTTATGAGGGAATCACATGAAGGGGGTTTAATGGGTCATTTTGGTGTTGATAGAACATATGAGATCTTGCATGAACACTCCTTTTGGCCTAAGATGCGATATGATGTAGGGAAGCATGTTTCTAGTTGTATTGTTTGTTTGCAAGCTAAATCTACATCTAAGCCTCATGGATTGTATACACCTTTGCCTATACGTCATGAACCATGGACACACATTAGCATGGATTTTGTGTTAGGATTGCCTCATTCTAGGAAAGATAAAGATTCTGTTTTTTTTTTTGGTGGTTGATAGGTTTTCTAAGATGGCAAACTTTATTGCATGTTCTAAGACTGATGATCCCATTATTGTAGCTAACTTGTTCTTTAGGGAGATTGTTAGATTGCATGGAATGCCTAGAACCATTGTTTCTGATAGAGATACTAAGTTCTTAAGTCACTTTTGGAGAACTTTATGGGCTAAGTTAGGTACTAAGTTGATGTTTTCAACAACTTGTCATCCTCAAACTGATGGACAAACTGAAGTTTTTAATAGGAATTTATCTACCTTGCTTAGAGCTTTGATTAAAAAGAACTTAATAACTTGGGAGGATTGTTTACCTCATGTTGAATTTGCATATAATAGGAGCATACATAGTACTACTGGTTATTCACCTTTCGAAATTGTGTATGCTTTCAATCCTTTAACTCCTTTGGATTTGATGAGTTTACCTTTGAGTGTGCAAGTCGACAAAAAATGGTAAAAGGAAGGCTGAATATGTTAGAGAACTTCATGAGAAGGTTAGAGCAAACATTGAAAAGAAGACTCAACACTACATGAAGATGGCTAACAAGGGGTGCAAAGAAGTTATCTTTGAGCCTGGAGATTGGGTTTGGTTGCATTTAAGGAAGGAGAGATTTCCTGAGAAGAGGAAATCCAAGCTTTTACCCTGTGGAGATGGTCCATTCCAAGTATTGGAGAGGATCAACAACAATGCCTACAAGCTAGATCTTCCTAGTGAGTATGGTAATGTTAGTGCTACTTTTAATGTTGTTGATTTGTCCATGAGTAGCTAAATTCTTAATACTTCTTATCCTTTGGTGATTTCAATCAATTAATAATGGTGAGATTTGTGTGCTTATAATTTGATATTTGTTCTTGATGACATATTTGCTAATCCCTGTTTTATTTTATGATCATGATTGTTATTGATTTAGATGGCCACTATTGATCTAATATGATTGATCCTTTGTTAAATCAAATTGAGTGGTAATAACTGATTTGATTGTTTGGTAACAAATTGGATGGCTGGTAATAAGTGTCCAATGGGAGAAGTAAACCTTGTTTGATCTTAATGCTTTGTTCTTGACATACTAATAGATTGGTAATACAATGGTTAATTGTTTTGAATAAAAGGAATAATTTAAGCTGGTAATAAGTAATTTTATTTCATATGCAAGTTAGAGATTTCTCTAGACCAATTGTTAAATTGAAAAAATATTAAATTCATCTTTTAAATCAATGATTCGTAGCTAAATTGATTGATTTCTACCATTGGAGAAGAAGTATGCTTTCTTATTATTGTTTTCTTTCTTAATTGCCATAGTTTAGATTTAATTTACTTTGCTTTATTTTTAGTTTAATTGCTTTAATATTTAATTGTTTTAATCCCCTTTTCTATTAAGTAATTTTTGAGTGATTCTTAGAGAGATTTAATCTTTGGATAAGTCTATTCCCCTTCTCTGTGGGATTCGATCCCTGCTTGCCCTATCTACTTAGTTAGGAAATTTTGGGGATTATTTTGTGATTTGCTAACGACCGATCAGCGTGGTTAGGGAAGAAGAAGAAGTTGGAGGGAAAAAAAAAGAGAAATATTTGGCTTTTATAGAAAACCCTAGAACTAGACCCGACCCGGATCCACCTCAATAACCGGTCCGGCCCACTTCTGTTTGTTGGGTACCATTTCTTACTTTGGGCCTTGTTTATTTTTAAAGTATTTTAGTAGGTATTTGGATTAGTTATTGGGTTCATTATTGCATTTGGGCTTTTAGTTTTCTTCTATGCATTTGGTTTTTATTATGGGGCTTAGTAGTTTAATTTAAAATTTAATCTCATCATTAGTTTAAATAATTTAATTTTCAATAAATTGGTAAAAGTAAATTTTAGAATTAGTCTAATTTCATGATTAGGTTTAATTATCAATATAGATTGATAAAAGAAAAGAGAAAAGGTGTTAGACGTCTTAAGCATTTGCATCCATATTTACTTTTTAGTTGTTATTATTACGTTCATTTCAGATGAATTTAAAATGATCCCGTGATGGGATAGGCGGGCGGCTCATTCATGCGTGTCTGAGCTTGCTCACCTACTCCTGGAGACTTGAAAATTTCCAGAGATCGTTTTCCATTTATTGGGAGGCGGCCAAAGGTGTTTCTCGTATAATTGAGAGGTAAATTAAAATTAAATTGGAATTTCATGCATCATTTGCATTCATGCATCTAAGGTTAGATTTAGTAATCTTCAGGTCCAAAAAGAAAGAATAAATCTTTTTTTTAAAATTAAAAAGAGTTTGTGCTTGCATTTGTTCTCTTTAATTTTTTCGGAAGACAAAAAATCAATCAATAAAAAGGATTCGTTTTCAAAAAGAGCTTCAAAAAATAAAGAATTGAGTATTCCAATTCAAAAATAAAAAAGAATTCAATTTAACTCTTTTCAAATTGGAAAAGTTCTCATCACGTTTTCAAAGTATTCAATTTAGCTCTTTTCAAATTGGGAAAGTTCCCATCAAATTTTTAAGTTTTCAAATTGGGAAAGTTCCCATCAAGTTCTTAAGTTTTCAAATTGGGAAAGTTCCCATCAGGTTTTAGTTTTCAATTTAGGGAAAGTTCCCGTCATTTTCGGTTTTCGTTTTCAAAGCGGGAAAGTTCTCATCAAAAGCATTTTTCAAATTGAGTCGTTTTAACGGTAAGTTTTAAAGAAAATCCTCTCATGAGGAACCCAAAAAGAGAACAAACAATAAACGGGTTCAATTCCTAACATTCCTATTTCAAAAATCCAAAAAACCATTTTTGCTTGTTTATTTGCTTAATTTCAAAGATTCATAAAAGAGTTTAATGGCATGAAAATAGTTAAAGATAGAAAACAACCAATAATAGAAACCCACAGTTAAGTCTAGACTAGTCAATGCCGTCATTTTGACGGGCATCGTCGGGGTGCTAATCCTTCCCCATGCGTACCCGACTCCCGAACTTTAGACTCTGGTTAGAGACCGTTTATTAGGTTTAGTGTCACCTTTGCCAAGCTTAGGTTAACATTAGACTTAATAATCTGATAGGTGGCTAATCACACCATAAAAAAGATTAGTGGCGACTAACGTAGATAGGATCCAATAGTTTCCCTTCTTAAGTCGTTCAGCGATAGGGTTCGGACCCCGAACTCGCACGTTGCGACAGGTTGTCAATTGCAGGTCTAATTGATCATCTAGGGCCGACGAAGGAAGATTGGATCTTTGGGAAGACTATCAAATTCATCAAGTCTAGAAGTTGGAGTTTCAAGTTGATCTTTGGAGGAATTCAATGGTAGATTTGAATCTATCGAAACTAGATTCGTATCACCCATGGCCCGGTCTGGCCCCATTACCTATCAAGCCCACTTTCGATTTGTTTGGTATAATTTCTACTTGGGCTCTTGTCTATTATTTAGGCTTGTGATTATTGTTTAGACTTTAATTTTCTGCATTTGGGCTTTTATTTATGTATTTGGGTTTTGGTGTTGGGTCTAGTTTATCTTATATCTTAGGTTCAATTTTAATCTATGGTTTAATTAGTTTAATTTTCTACATAGTTGGGTAGATTAGTAATTTAGTTTAGTTCTCAATAAATTGGTAAAGTTGAAATTCCAGAATTAGTTTAATTTCATAGTTTAGTTTAATTGTCAATAGATTAATAAAAGAAGCTAAAAAAAGAAAAAAAAGGTTAGATTAATTTGAGCATATGTATTCACATTTATTTTTATAAATTGTTGTTATTGCCATGTTCACGTGAGTAATTAAATGATCCGATAATGGAACGATTGGTCGGGACTTAGACATTTATTGTCGGTTTCGACCCGTCTTTTCTAGGCTTGGAATATCCGGATGGGGGTCTTAGCCAGTATGGGTGGCGGGTGCCCGGAAGGAATTTCTCATATAATTATTCGGTAAAAATTTGCATTTAACCGGAAAACATACATCACGTGCATTCATGCATCTAGAGTTTAGATTTAGTAATTTTCAATTAATCG
Source organism: Corchorus olitorius (assembly GCA_001974825.2). Classification (NCBI taxonomy): domain Eukaryota; kingdom Viridiplantae; phylum Streptophyta; class Magnoliopsida; order Malvales; family Malvaceae; genus Corchorus; species Corchorus olitorius. The sequence goes on along the minus strand of AWUE01017772.1, from coordinate 10,690 downwards.
TTAAGAAAAATTCAAAAAAAGGGAAGTTGAAGATGAAATAGAATAAATCCATTTTACTCAAAACTAAAAAGACTTTGTGCTTGAAAATTGTTCTTTTTTAGATTTCAAAGATAAAAATTCAAAAAAAGAAGAAGAAAGAATTGAGTATTTCGAAATTAAAAATAAAAAGGTTTTCAAAAATCCAAAAAAACTCAAAATTTAAAAATCCAAAAGAGTTTTCTTCAAAGTTTTCAAAGTGGGAAAGTTCCCATCAAGTTTTCAAAATGTTCAATTTAGCTCTTTTCAAAGTGGGAAAGTTCCCATCAAGTTTTCAAAGTTTTCAAATTGGGAAAGTTCCCATTAGGTTTTCAAAGCGTTCAATTTAGGGAAAGATCCCACTAGTTCTGGTTTTGTTTTAGGATGGGAACGATCTCGTCAAACAACATTGTTCAAATTGAGTCGTTTTAAGAATAAAGTTTTAAAGAAAATCCTCTCATGAGGAAGCCAAAAAGAGAACAAATAATAAACGAGAAAGAAAGACTGGTTGAGAGGTTCAATCATTGCTTTCAACTCCCAACATTCCTATCCCAAAATCCAAAACCCATTTTTGCTTGTTTATTCGCTAATTTCAAAGGTTAATAAAATTTCTTAATGGCATGAAAATATTTAAGAATAGAGACAACCAATAATAGAAACCCACATTTAACTCTAGACTAGTCAGTGCCGTCTTTTTGACGGGCGTCGTGGGGGTGCTAAACCTTCCCCACACGTACCCGACTCCCGAACCTTAGACTCTGGTTAAAAGACCGTATTAGCTTTAGTGTTACTTTGGCTAAGCATCGGGTTAACATTAGGCTTAATATATGGTTAGGTGGTTAATCACCCCAAGGTTAAAAAAGATTAGTGGTGACTCCCATAGATTCTAGTTTTCTTAAGTCGTGGCGGCAGGGTTCGGACCTGGACCCGCACGTTGCGACAAAAATACGTCCCAAAGCGCTATATATTGCCCTCATATTTCTTGATTGTTGCATTTATGTGTAGGTAAGACATTGTCACATTGAGGACGTAAAGGCATGATCATTACCTTAATTTGTCCAACCCAACCATACCTTCCTGGTCTACGCCATAGTTATTGTTATATAGTTTGTTGGTGTGGATGTTTAATCCCACGTTGCTTAGGAATTTCAAGTGCTATTACTTTATAAAGGGTGAGATACTTTTTAAGTTATCTTGCATAACTAAGGCCCTAGTGGCGGTCTAAAGCTATTTGGGCTTGGTTGTCCACCTTTGGGCTGTGCAAAGGTCGGTTATAACCGAGATAATCGACTGAATCCGACAGTCAATGGTTGAGGCGAGGCGATTTGGTCAATTACTCGGTAAAATCGGTCCTTGTATCGGTTGAAATGGTTTTCTCGGCGGATGGTGGTCCAAAATATATGGAACCGAAACCAGCCGAGAAACCAAACCCATATATAATATATAATTTCTATTTTAAAATAAAATATAAAGAAAATATATAAAAGGAAAAAAAATTAAGTCTCTTTTTTCTCTATCTCCTCTCGACTTCTCACTTTCTCTCTCTCAGTCGAGCCTCTGCTCGACAACTCCATCTCTATAACTCTCTCTGTCTTCAACTCTCCTCCCTCTAATTCCTACTTCTTCTTCATTTTCTGTCCATTTTAATCTCATTTTCTTCCTCAATTTCCTTTGATCATTTTAGTTTCAACTTTCCCCAATTCTAAAACCCTAAATTGCGAAAACCGACCTCCACATTCCCATCCTCTATTATCGGCTTCCGGCATTTCTTCAGCAATATTTTGCTCAATTTTCGATCCTTAATTTGTTCTTTTGACCCCTCTTAACGTTCGGTCAAATGGAGAACCCTAATTTGGGCAATGAAGGTAAAACTCTCACTTCCTTTAGTCTTTTTAATTGGGTTTAGTTGTTATGTATTTTAATGAATCAAGGGAATTTGTTGGGAATCCTTTTAGTATTAGGCTGGTTGTTTGCTAAAGCAGAAAGCAAGCAACATAGATTATTTTTTATCTTCACTTCATTCTTTTTTATCTAACTGATACTGATATTAATTTCCTGGTCTCTTTGGATTACGTTGTAAATTGACTCTAAATAGAATAACTTGAGATATTCATGTGTCCTGAAAATTAAACAGAATTGTTTTTATACTTTCGTTCAAAGACTTGCACATGGTGAAGATTACAGTGAGTAGCAAGTTTCAACCTGAGAAACCGACCGAAACTATTCGGTTTCATCGGTTTCTATAGGAGGTCGGTCGATTGTCACTTCCATTTTAAGAACGTCGGTTTGGTCGATTTGGTCAGAAAAACCGACTTAATGGGCCGAAACCGACCCATAACACAGCCCTAGTCCACCTTATGCGCCTAGATCATAGACTAATTTTATTTTATTAGTCTTTGATAGGGCACTTGGGACACTTGGGCTCTTAAATGACTTCGAACTTTTCTAAGTCTAATAATTTCTTGTTCCTAAATGAGTTTTTTCAGATAAGGTACTCTTTTAAATAAGATTAAACTTCCAAAAACCGTAAATACAGTTTTGTAGTTTAATAGGTATCTGTTTAGACAATTTTCTTTTGAAAAGATGTCTCTGTTCATGTTCTATAAATAAGAACGTATTTTCCCTTTAATTCAACCAATAATTCTTTTTCTTTCTTAATGTTTTTAAGGGCTTTATCGTATCCCATTAGCAACTTGTCTAAGATAGTTAGGCAATATTGCTTTTGAGAAAGCTTGGTGCTTTAATGCCTCTAATTTTCTCTCTGTATTTCATAAATTTCCTAAAAATTCAAAAGCAATATTCCCTCTGTTGATTTAGTGATTTCTAAAATTGATCATTTATGGCTCTCAAGATTCAGGCACAACAAAATGTTGGCAAACTCAATCAATTCGATGGCACCAATTATACAAGGTGGAAGGACAAAATGAAATCATGTTATCAACTGTCAAGGTGTTCTACGTTCTTGATGCAAATCTGCCTGCAACACCAGAGGAACTGATGAACAAAGGGCTGAATGCCAGACTCTGGGAATGATGAATTGACTTGTTGTGGCCTCATCCTCAATTCACTCACTGATCGTCTGTATGATTTGAATTCTCCACTGCAAACTCCTCTTGAAATTTGGACTGCCTTAGAGACAAAATACCAAAATGAAAAACGTGGAACAAATAAGTTTTAGCACTTAATTATTTTGATTTTAAAATGACTGAAAATAAGCCTTTCATGGATCAAGTCCATAAACTTCAGATTCTGGTTTCAAGGTTAAGGGATTTGGAAGTTGTAATCCCTAATGCATTGCAGATTGGTGCAATTCTGTCAAAGCTACCCCCTTCTTGGAACAATTATGGAAAGAAGGTTCTGTTGCAAAGTGAAAGCTTCACTATGGAGCAATTCCAAACTTATCTGCAGATTGAGTGTGAAACTCGAGACAGGGATGAGAAGATGTCAAAGGACAAAGATGTTGCAGAAAGTTCCAAGAAAAAAGTTCTTATGGTTGGGGCAAAGTCTGGAAACAAATCAAAAAAGTCTAAGAGCCTTAAAGTCAATAACAATGGCTTTAAGAAGAACAACAAGAAGGACAAAACTTGCTTCCATTGTGGCAAGAAAAGGCATTTCCTCAAGGAATGTCGTTACAAGAAGAAAAAAGACAAGAAATCTAGTTCTACTTTTAAGACCAATGAAGCAAACATGGTAAAAGATGAAGATTATGTGGCTGTTGTCACTGAAGTGAATGTTGTTGCTGCTGCAAATTCTGACTTCTTCATTGATTCTGGTGCAACTATACACATATGCAACAATAAGGATCCCTTTAACACTTATGTTGAGGGAGAATTTGAAGTGTTTATAGGGAATCAAGCTGCTCTTCGGGTTGTTGGCAAAGGAAATGTAACTCTGAAATTTACATCAGGCCAAAAGCTCACTCTAGTGAATGTTTATCATGTTGCTGATGTTAAAAGGAACTTAGTTTCTGCAACTTTTACTTGTTAAACGTGACTTTAACATACTCTTAGAATCTGATAAGGTTGTAATCACCAAAAAATGGTGTGTTCATTGGCAAGGGTTATTCCCTTAATGGCTTGTTCAAGTTAAGTGTTAATGAAATTAATTCAGTTTCTGTTTATATTATTGATTCTTTTTATAATGTCAAATCCTTCAAATCTTTAGCAGGCCAGATTAGGCCATTTAAATTATGCTACTTTAAAGTATATGGGTTCACATGATTATTTTACTTGCAAACATGATTATGTTGATAAATGTGAAATATGTGCACAAGCAAAAATTACAAGGAAGCATTTTCCCAAGGCAAATCGTGAAACACAAATACTAGATTTGATACATAAGGATATATATGAACTTAATGGAAAGTTAACAAGAGGTGGTAAACGTTATTTTATCACTTTCATTGATGATTGTTCAAGATGTATCCATGTTCATTTTCTTAGAACCAAAGATGAAGCACTTGAAGCCTTTATAGAATTTAAGGCAAAAGTTGAGAATAAAAAAGAACGAAAAATTAAAGTTCTAAGAAGCGATAGAGGAGGTGAATATTTTTCGGATGAATTTGATGAATTTTGTGAAAATCATGGAATTATTCACCAAAGAACAACCCCCTTTACTCCCCAACACAATGGTGTGGCGGAAAGAAAAATCGTACTTTAGTTGATATGGTAAATTCAATGTTGTTGAATGCTAAATTACCATTCAATTTGTGGGGAGAAGCTTTATTTACTTCTTGTCACATTGTTAACCGGGTTCCATTCAAGAAAATTCATTCTTCACCGTATGAGATTTGGAATGGAAGGCAACCGAATATTAAGTACTTAAAGTGTGGGGGATTGTAGCCTATTGTAGACACTAAAAATTTGGGTTTATTCTTTTTGGGACAAGTCCATTATTCTTAATTTAAGATAAGGCTCATACTTTAATTTTGTGGGTTTATGTAAATGGGCTTATTTTTTTTTCATGTAAATTGAGTCCAAACCTAAAAGGGAATGGCTCAATGGGATATAAAAGGGGTAAGGAATCCTAGGGTTAGGGGATTTTTTTTGGAGGTTAAGAAAAGCAATTAGGCGAACAATTTTTTTCTCTGGAAAAAGGGAAGCACGACAAAAAGAAAGAGTGAACAGAGAGTTTGGTTTTTGAAAAGAAATTGAAAACAAAAGGAAAGAAAGGCACGTCTCCCTTGGCAGCAAGTGAATAACAAAAAGCAAGTCATCTTTTCTGCTAAGGGTAAAATCCTTTTATGGAGCTTTGTTTTTTTTTCGTTTGTTTCAATTTTTATGGCCTTTTGATTTTGTGTTGATTAATGAAACAATCTATCCTTATGATTCTGTTGTTATTCGATTAAGTCCTAATTTTTTATTATGTTTAATTTCTGTTTCGCATAGCTTTAATATACATATTGATCCCTTTATATATGTAATTTAATTTGAGATCTTATGTCTTTGGTTATGAAACATTTTCTTATACAATTAAGATTTGTTTAAGCCTATTACGTTAGGATTTATTAATCATAGGTTTTCTTTAATTTCATAATTTGCTTAGGATTTAATTTTAATAATTTAATATATTTTAAATCTTAATAATAATTTTACTTTAATTAAAACCAAATTAGGATTAGGTCATATGCATTCATGTGTAATTACATATTTTAATTTATATGTGATTTATTAATTGTCATGCCACTAAACAACCAATGATCATAGTCTTCCTAAGAAGGGGCTTTCACGAGTGATCGAATTTTCGGGGCTCGTTGAATGTCTCTGAGGATGAGAGGGTTCTTTCGGGATGCTTCGGAGTTCTGTGCACATGTCTCGAAAAGAATTCTCAATAACCCAAGACTACGTGAATTGGTATAATAATTTTGATTTTGCATTCATCATTTGCATACATGCACTAATTAGAGAAAATACACAAAAAAGACCAAAAAGATTTTTTTTATTTATTCATTATTTATCTATTTATTTATTTTTAACTATTATCTATTTATTTACTATTTATCCCTTTTTATTTTTAACTATTATCTATTTATTTACTAATTATCCCTTTTTTATTTTTAACTATTATCTATTTATTTACTATTTATCTTTTCATTTATTAATTTAATTATTATCTATCTATTTACTATTTATCTTTTTATTTATTAATTTAGCTATTATCTATTTAATTATTATTATTATTTTTAGCTATTTATTTATCTATTATTCTCTATACCTATTTATTCTTTTTTTTAAACTTATTTTCCTATTTATCTATTACTTTTTTATATATATTTATTCTAATAATTTTCTTAATAAGCAAAATTAGGATAAAATCAACTAATTATATTTTGACCCACATAGAATCTGGTTAGACTAATGGTACCGTCATTTGACGGGCGTCTCAGGGGTGCTAATCCTTCCCTGAACGTAATGGACTCCCGAACTTAGACTTAGGTTGGAAGACCGGACCTTTAGGCTTAGTCTGGTCCGTTGCCAAGCATTGGTCCTAATTAGGTTTAGATGGTCAATAGGTGACTAATTACACCTAGAATTTGGTTAGTGGCGACTCCTGTTGTTTCAGTCGGAGCGATAGGGTTCCCGGACCCGCACGTTACGACAGCTTGGCGACTCCGCTGGGGACGTAGTTAGAGAGTCAGGCCAGACTTAGTTTAACCAGATTTAGGATCTTAATAATAATTGGTTGCATTTTTTCTTGATTTTTTCCATGTTTTTATTGTTGTGAATATTTGTTTATTTATGATTCATTATTATTTATGGTTTAACCATTTTGTTGTTTTTGTTTTGGTTCAGCATTAGTTTTTATCAATGGTAATTTGATTTTCTGCATATTGGTATTTGGTAAAGGTTTGTTTGTCCCTTCTGCACTCACATCACTTTTGCATTGCATGCATCAGCCCGTAACCCGGGGCTTGAATTTTATACCCCTTAGATCGGAGGTTGAATTAGCTAACCTTACGGTGGGATCAATTAAGATCCCCCGTATGGGTTATGTGAAAACTTCCACCCAAATTGAACCCTTTTCAATGAGCCTATAATGGGTGAGAATTGGGGGCCTTACTAGCCTATAGTGGGCGATAGTGAGGACAATTTGGGAACCTTTAGAGGAGTCTGACAAAAAAACCCAGCATATAGTGTGAGAAAGCCAGCCTGTATTGAGCCAAACCCCAGAAATGAGTGTATAGGACACAAAGAAGGGACACTTCTAACCTTTATACATTTACCATTTTTCAACTTTGAACCGTAGAGTGGGTATGTCCATTACTCACAATAGGAGACTACCTGCCCTGGGGCAATTTTTGCCCATCTTATGGTTTTTAAATAATGTAATAGGGGCATCTTTTCGTCATTTTTTAGTAATTGCAATTTCTAAAATATTCTCCTCATATTTTGTTACTAATGTTTTCGTTCTGCTTTGTTTTCTCTTTCTTGGCATTTTCTTGCATTTTTGCATTGCATGTAGGGATCCATTCCGCAGCATTTTTGAGATTAAGGGCAGCATTCGACTATGGACGAACTAGGGGATTCCATTGGTGAGGGACGGTTTCCATGGGAGAAATATGAGCACATCAAGCGGTTTTTCTCAGCATAACAGAAGATTAGAGGCGATTGCCTAAAAGAGGGGTTTGTGCCAGTTCTACCAGAGGCAGTTAATTTAGACCTCCAACAGAATAAGGATTTGGATAAACTTATTGAAATATGGGGGCAGATGTCTGATGACCGAAAAGCTAGGTTTGACCACTTATATGGGCATATTGGGGACTTATTGAGTGTAAAGGTCGATGAGAATCTCTTGAAGGCAGCAATCTACTTCTGGGATGTGTCCTACAGATGTTTCGTGTTCAATGAAGTGGATATGACACCAATTGTGGAAGAATACAGAGATATGCTACAGACCAAGGCTGAAGCAGACAAGAGGGTATATTGGCCACAAAAGGATTCTACTTGGGACAGTAACTTGGCAAAGGTTCTTTGTGAGAAAGTGGAGAAAGTTAGGGGGAATGCTCAAATGGGAGGAAAACGGATTGCAGCAATTTATCTTATAAACTTTGTAAAGAAGAACTTGCAAGAAGATAAGGGCTTGGCAGTTTTTGCTTTACTCATATATGGATTAGTGTTGTTTCCAATAGAGTTGGGGCATGTGAATGGAGCGACTATTGACTTATTTGACCAGGTTTCTCATGGAGCTGATCCATCGGCGACCATAGTGGCAGAAACTATGGTTTCGTTGCATCATTGTAGAAAGAATGGAGGGGGTCGCTTTAGAGGATGTGCTCAGTTGCTTAGCTTGTGGTTTCGGAGCCATTTTGGAACCGTGGACGGATATCCACGTTGCCATAAAGATCATGCCAAAAGGCCGATCCGAGCATATAGGGATAGTAAGTGGCCTCCAGAAAAGACAGTTAATCAATGGATCGAGTGGTTCCGAGTCTTGCCATCAACAGGTTGGGATTGGAAGGCTAAGTTTATGGAACAACAAAAAGCACGGTACTTGAGTAGTGAAGAACCATGGCTTCCTTTAGTTGGCCTTACGGGGGCCACCAGTTATTCGCATCTAATGGTACGAAGGCAACTTGGGTCTCAGCAATATATTCCCCTTACTCATGGACTCGATAGTATTGATTTTGAGTTCAAGACTGCTAAGGACAAGCTTATGGCAAAAGATTTGGTTCTGAAGTACAAGAATGCTCATTTTATCGGTAGAGGGATATATACTGAAAGAGTGGAACCTGAATATCCAGACTGGCAGAAGTTCAGAGTCAAAAATTTGGTCTTACCTCCAAAAAGAAATCCAAACTATCCAACAGGACCTGATGGTAAGGACATTTTGCTCAAGTTAGCTTTCGAGGTAAAAAGACTGAAAGAAGGATCTGTGGTCAGGGAAATGGAAGCAGAAAAACAGAAGCTGATTGAGGAAAAGTCAGAATTGGAAAAACAAAAAGAAGAGTATAAGGAAAAGGTTAAAGCAACTGAAGATTTGGTTGCGGCGGAGCAGCTAATAGTGAAAGGTCTGGAAGAGAAGGTTCAGCAAGGCAAGGAAGAACTGGAGTCAGAAAAGGAGAAACACAGAAAAACCTTTGTGGTATCTGAAAGCAGAGATAGGTCTTGGAAAGAAAGTAAGAGGGAATTGGAATCAGAAAGGGAAACCAACAAAGAAGTTATAGAACTCTTGCACCAAAATTATGAGAACAAGCTGAAAAAGCAGAAGGTTGAAGCTAGTGACAAGGAAGCAAAGCATCTTCAACAGATTGCGGAGTTGAAAGAGCAGAATGTTAAACTTCACTTGGAAAAGGCCGAAGAGGTTCTTAAAGGAAGTCAGTTACAAGCAAAGCTGAAGGGGGTTGAGAAAGAACTGAAGCTCTTCAAAGAATCCAATAAGCTCAATAAGGATGATCGTGAGAAGGCTCAGGAAGAGTTATCTGAACTCGGCAAGAAATATGATGAAATATACAGAAAGTATGAGACTTTGGTGAAGGGAAATGATAGCAGGTGCACATTTTGGAAGGAAAAATGCTTGGAGAGGCTGGCAGATATGGAGAAACTCCTGATAGATGTGAACAAGATGATTGGGATGGAAGAGTTCATGGAAGCAAGGGCAAATTGGCTCCGACCTGCTGTGATGCCTTTTGATCGATGTGGACGGGAGATTGCCAAATTCCTGGAGGATGCTGCTGAACAGTATAGGCAGATTATTAAGTTTTACAACTATGGGTTGATATGTTTGGAGAAGAACTGATGTTTATTTTAGAATGATGTATTGAACCAGTTGTTTATCCATTAATCGAATGTTTTTACTTTTTCCCCAAAATGTTGTGGAATGGATCTTTACAATTTGCACCCATATTTATTATTTGTCACACAAGTGAAGAATTTCAATTAGATACAGTTTTGTGGTAATTGAAACTTGGATGTGGGGAAAATGACGACTTCTAAAATCTTGGTGGAAGATTCCGGAAGATTTTCTAAGTCGTCTTTTCTTTGGTAAAGTTCATTTGCAATTCATACATTGCATCCATCATACATCATGCACTCATCAAACATGTTTTTACATGCCAACAAAGGAAGGACTCTAACTGGATGCTAGTTTGCGGCAGTTGAAAGTCCAGATGTGGGACATGAAATTCATAAAACTTCGATGGAAGATTCCGGGTTGTTTTATGTGTTTCATCTCTTATGGCAAATCTTTTGCATCCATTGCTAAAATGGGGTTACTGATTCATGATCCGATTAAACTTGTCAGTTGTTCAAAAGATAGCTCGACCTAAGAAGGAACCGACGCAAGTTTACGTGTACTACACAAGGTCAAAGGTTAGGAAGATGGAAGAACAGGCTGCAGAAATCCAACATCTGAGGCAGGCACAAGAAGAAATGAGACATTCGCAAGATGAGATGAGGCAGGAACAAGGTGTTATAAAGGAACAGTTGGCTGCTATAATGGGTATGCTGCAACGGTTATCTGGGGAGAAAGCTCCCGCTGAAAACACTCAAACACAGGAACAGAAAATTGCAGTGAAATCTGAAAAAGACACAATAGTTGGGGCATCGGGGATAGAGACAGAGAACGTAAGCACGGAACAGACAACTTTGCCCACTCCACTGTTCAATCCCTACATGTACCCTCAGGTGTCAGATGGGCAGTACACCTTTCCAGTGGCATCAGCAACAGTAAGCGGAAC
>AWUE01017771.1:0-59716 GCA_001974825.2 Corchorus olitorius | reverse complement strand
GGCTGCACAAATCGAACAACTGAGGCAGGCACAAGAAGAAATGAGACATTCGCAAGATGAGATGAGGCAGGAACAAGGTGTTATAAAGGAACAGTTGGCTGCTATAATGGGTATGCTGCAACGGTTATCTGGGGAGAAAGCTCCCGCTGAAAACACTCAAACACAGGAACAGAAAATTGCAGTGAAATCTGAAAAAGACACAATAGTTGGGGCATCGGGGATAGAGACAGAGAACGTAAGCACGGAACAGACAACTTTGCCCACTCCACTGTTCAATCCCTACATGTACCCTCAGGTGTCAGATGGGCAGTACACCTTTCCAATGGCATCAGCAACAGTGAGTGGAACTTTTATCCCTCGTCCTCACCCTGAATTAGGAACTTCATATGTTCCACCACCACCAGACTACTCTCATCTTTATACCCCTGGTGTAGCAACCGCCAAACCTGTTGGTATGTCTGATGGCGATGATACCAAGAGAATAGTGGGTGAAGCTAATGATAAGCTGTGGAGTCGGATGGAAGAGAGACTCAAAGGTTTAGGAGGAAATAAAGCTTATTTCAAAGGAGTGGAGAATGTGGCACTGGTCACAGATTTGGTTATCCCACCAAAGTTTAAGGTTCCTGATTTTGAGAAGTTTGATGGAACGAGATCCCCAGAAGACCATGTTAACACATATGTGCGCCAAATGCAGCCATATAACACAGATGAGATGCTCATGCATTACTTTCAGAGAAGTCTTGCAGGTTCATCCTTTAAATGGTACAACAGATTGGACCCTAACCAGATCAAGACATGGAATGACATGGCTAATGCTTTTATAGCACAGTACAAGTACATTGATGAGTTGGCTCCTTCTCGGGAAACACTGCTGAGTATGAAGAGGAAGCCAGGTGAAACTATCAAAGAGTATGGCCAGCGGTTCAAGGACATGGCCCTGGAAGTGGACCCACTTATGAAAGATTCAGAAATAGGTTTCAAGTTTCTAAAGACACTGCCGAATGAGTATTTCCGAGAATTGTATCAAGCGGCAACTGACTCGTTTACCAGATTGATTGTGGCAGGAGAGGCCTATGAAGCAGGGGTTCGAAGTGGAGCCTTTGGAGATGCTGAAAAGAAAGGCCCCGCAAGTTATAAGAAGAAAGAAGGGGAGGTTCATGAGGTTGGACAAGATAGTTTCAGGCCGAGAAATCAGGGGCAATACTACCGTCCTCGCCCACCTCAAAATTATGGGTACACTTACCCTTACCAGCCTTATGGACATTATGCACCCCCACAACAGAACCAATATTATCATCACTATCCTAATAGTGTTAATGTGACAAATGGAACACCTTTTCGCCCAAGGCCATCTAGCCCATACTCGTTTCAGCCAACACAACCGAAAGCTCAAACCAGTACTGCTAAAGGTAACCCAGCGAAAGAGAGGATCCCTATTGACCCCATCCCTTACACCTATACTGAACTCTTGCCTCAATTGTTGCAACAAGGTTTGCTAGCAAGGTTGCCGTATCAGCATCCTATTACACACCCACAACCAGCTTGGTATAAGGCCAATGCTCACTGTGACTACCACTCTGGGTCCAAAGGACATGCTACTGAAGATTGTTTGAAGCTGAAGTACGCAGTGCAAGAGTTGGTGAGATCTGGAAAGTTGAGTTTTGCTCAAGCCAGTCCTTTGCCGAATCATGGAGCAGGACAAGTGGCAATGGTAGGAACTGGAGAGTTCATCAAAGGTAGGATTGAAGATGTATCTACCCCGATGACTAAAGTTTATGAAGCTTTGGTGAAGGTCGATATGATAAGTCCAGGTGAGTTTGGACTTGAAGAGATGGAGAGAGTCTGCCCATATCATGGTCTGAGGCATGGTATTCATGAATGCTGCAGTTTCAAAGAACAAGTACAGAGGTTAATGGATGCTAAGAGGATAGAGTTTTACATTGAGAAGGATATAAGCGAAGTGAATGTTGTAATTGAGGAGACATCTCAGCCTTTTGTACCAACTCCACCTAAGGTGAAACTATTTCAACCATTTGTACCAAAACCACCTTCTGTTTTACCAAGCCACATGCAGGGGTTAATGGCATCTGTTGATGTGACACCTCCACAGCCATTTCCTTATATGGATGACCGTCAAGTGCCATGGAAGTATGAGTTCAACATCACTACACCTACTATAGAGAGTAGTTCGGCCAATGTAACTGGTGTTAGTAGGATAACCAGGAGCGGAAGGGTATATTCGCCTGAGGTTTCTGAGGCTGTTCAGAAAAAGGGAGAGAGGAGTTCAGTCCTAGTAAAGCCAACAAGAGAAATTTGGAGAAACATCTAGACCAGCAGAAGACAAAGTGGTTGAAAAGCCAGTCTCTGAACATGATGCGTGTGAGTTTCTGAAGATCATAAAGCAGAGTGAATATAGTGTGATCGAACAGCTGAACCGTTTGCCTGCTAGGATTTCTATCCTTAGCTTGTTGTTGAATTCAGAGGCACATCGGAATGCACTTTTAAGGGTTTTAAGCCAGTCTTATGTATCACAGAATATCAGTGTCAATGATTTAGATCGCCTGACAGGAAATATATCTGCTAGTGGTTTTATCACTTTTTCAGAGAAGGAGATTAAGGAAGGTATGAGGAATAGTATCAAAGCTTTGCACATCTCCATAAAATGCAAGAATATGAATGTAGGCCATGTCCTTGTTGATAATGGTTCAGCTTTGAATATAATGCCGCGGAAGATGTTGAGAAAGTTACCAGTGGAAGAGGCATATATTCAAACCAATCATATGGTAGTAAAGGCATTTGATGGCACTCGTAGGAGCGTAATTGGGGAGGTGGAAATCCCGATCATAGTGGGATCAGTACCTTTTAACGTGCGGTTTCAGGTGCTTGATATAGATCACCCGTCATACTCATGTCTGCTAGGAAGACCTTGGCTACACTTAGCAGGAGCTGTACCTTCTTCTCTACACCAACTGGTGAAGTTCTCTACTCCGGAGAAATTTGTTGAAGTTCATGGAGAGGAAGACTTTATGGTTGCGAGTACATCTGGCTTCTCTTATGTTGAACCACCAGAGGAATCATATGAATGTTCGTTTAGATCTTTTGAAGTGGCACAAATCATTTCTAAGAGTCCAAAGGATTATTATGTCTTGGCTCTTTAGGCCCTGAAGAAAAATGGATGGAAAGAAGGTCGAGGCTTAGGGAAAGATTTGCAAGGGATTACTGGTGTTGTCAACATACCTATCCATGATTCCATCTTTGGATTAGGATTCAAGCCAACTGCAGAGGATTGGGCTGAGGCTGAGGAAAAGAAAAAGCAGAGGAGACTGGCTAGAATGGGAGAGAAAGTGGAAGAAAGAAGCTGGAATTCCCACCGCTGTTTGAAACATTCCTTTCAGCAGGATGGATAAATAGTGCTGCACCCAAAAAGCAAGAGATTGAAGAGAAGCTTCAGGGTTTGACCATCAATGCTGTTACAGAGGAGATGCCAGAAGAAGATGACTATCCTTGGATTCGTCAATTGGCCCCTGGAGAAGTTCTGAACAATTGGGTGGAATATGAGAGAGCAATTCATGTTACTGATCTAGAAATGTAATTAAGCTTTTATCTCAAAGGTTGTTTTCCTTTTCTAGATGTTTGAATAATTGGACAATTCCATGTCATGTTTTTCTTTATGTTAGCCTTTCATCATGAAATGAAATGCACATCAGAAGTTTCTTTTTCACATTCTCCATTCATTTTCATTCACTTATTTATTTATTTATTTATTTATTTTCCTTTGGTATGTATATATATTTGCTACTTTATTTCTCAGGCCGACTGATGATGAATGCAAATACGCTCATGATGAGCCAGGGTTCAATTTCAAAAATCCAGTGTATGCTGATGAACCCGACGATGAAGACACTGAGGATCAAACTGCACCCTTAGACCTTTTGAGATTGGTTGAACAGGAGGAGAAGCAGATCTTACCGCATAAGGAACCCACTGAATTGATCAACATAGGGACAGAAGAAGATCCTAGGGAAGTGAAAATTGGTACCACCCTATCAGAGGGAAGAAGACAAGAATTGATAGATTTACTGAAAGAGTATGCAGATGTGTTTGCTTGGTCATATCAGGATATGCCTGGTTTGGATCCAGAAATCGCCGTACATAAGTTGCCTATCAGGTCAGATTGCAAGCCGGTTCAACAGAGGTTGAGGAGAATGAAACCAGAAATGTTGTTGAAGATCAAAGAAGAGGTAGAAAAGAACTTAATGCAGGATTCCTAGAGGAAGCCAAGTACCCAGAGTGGCAAGCTAATATAGTCCCAGTGCCGAAGAAGGATGGGAAAGTGAGAATGTGCGTGGACTATCGGGATCTTAATCGAGCTAGCCCAAAAGATAATTTCCCCTTGCCACATATCGATGTCTTAGTTGATAATACAGCTGGGTACTCTTTTGTTCTCATTTATGGATGGTTTCTCAGGGTACAACCAGATCAAGATGGCACCAGAAGATAAAGAAAAACTGCATTCGTGACTGCATGGGGTGTTTTCTGCTATAAAGTGATGCCGTTTGGGTTAAAGAACGTTGGGGCAACATACCAAAGAGCAATGATGACACTATTCCATGACATGATGCATAAGGAGATAGAGGTATACGTGGATGATATGATCGCCAAAGCCAGGTCTGCCCTAGAACATATAGTGAATTTGAGAAAGCTGTTTGAGAGACTCCGAAAATTTCAGCTTAAGCTTAATCCTGCCAAGTGTACTTTTGGAGCTACATCAGGAAAGTTGCTCGGTTTTGTGGTCAGTGAGAAGGGCATTGAGGTAGATCCTGACAAAGTAAAAGCTATTTAGAATTTGCCCCCTCCGAAGAGTCAGAAGGAAGTTAGGGGATTTTTAGGAAGACTAAATTACATAGCCATGTTTATTTCACAGTTAACGGCTAAATGTGATCCTATTTTCAAGTTGTTAAGGAATAAAAGTCCAGGAGAATGGGATGAGGAATGTCAAGTGGCCTTCGATAAGATCAAAGAATACTTGTCGAATCCTCCACTTTTGGTATCACCAGTAAGAGAGAAACCTTTGATCTTATATCTAGTTGTACTTGAAAGCTCAATGGGATGTGTATTGGCACAACAAGATGAAAGTGGAAAAAAAGAGAAAGCAATTTATTACTTGAGCAAGAAGTTTACTGATTATGAAGCCAAGTACTCAGATTTAGAGAAAATATGTTGTGCATTAGCATGGACAGCCCATCGATTAAGACAGTATATGTTATACTACACTACATGGTTGGTACCCAAATTGGATCCAATCAAGTATGTGTTTGAAAAGCCGGGATTGTCGGGAAGAATTGCAAGGTGGCAGGTACTGTTATCAGAATACGATATAGTATATGTCTCTCAGAAAGCTATCAAAGGAAGTGCTGTAGCAGAATTTCTAGCAGATCGAGCTAGTGAGGATTATGAGCCGGTACATTTTAAGTTTCCAGATGAAGACCAGATGTTTGTAGGTCAGATAGAAGAAGAAGAGAAGAAATGGGAGATGTATTTTGACGGGGCATCAAACCTGTCAGGACAGGGAATAGGTGCGGTGTTGATATCCCCAAATGGCGATTATTTCCCAGCTACAGCCCGATTGGATTTCCCTGCCACCAATAATGTGGCTGAGTATGAAGCATGCATCTTAGGGATTCAAATGGCTTTGGATAAAAAAGTGGAGGAAATAGACATATATGGAGACTCATCCTTGGTGATTTATCAGATGAAAGGAGAATGGCATGACAAGGGAGCCAAGGTTGGTCAAGTACAAGGATTACATGGTTGATTTGATCAATTCATTTGAAAAATTTTCCTTCCACTATTTGCCTAGAGAAGATAATCAGTTAGCCGACGCATTAGCAACTCTCTCGTCAATGTTTAAAGTGGGAACAGATGTTGAGATCCAGCCAATCCAAGTCTAAACAAGAGATTCCCCTGCACATGTGTTGAGTGTAGAAGAGGAGGTAGATGGAAATCCATGGTACTTTGATATTCTCCAATATATCAAATACCAAAAGTACCCAGAGCATGCCACTGAGAATGACAAAAGGGTGATAAGGAGAATGGCAACGAGTTATCTCTTAGAGGGTGAAGCTCTGTATAAGAAGAGTCGTGATCAGACATTACTTCGGTGTGTGAGCTCGATGGAGGCCAAGAAGGTTATGGAAGAGGTACATGAGGGATCATGTGGAAGTCATGCAAGTGGTCATAAGATGGCAAGGCAGATTATGAGAGCAGGATACTATTGGTTGACTTTGGAGACTGATTGTATTAATTATGTCAGGAAATGTCACAAGTGCCAAATTTACGGGGATCAGATCCATGTTCCTCCAAACCCACTACATGTCATGTCAGCTCCGTGGCCTTTTTCTATGTGGGGTATAGATGTGATTGGAGTTATTAACCCCAAGGCCTCAAATGGACACAAGTTTATTCTTGTTGCAATTGACTACTTCACAAAATGGGTTGAAGCAGCTTCATACGCAAGTGTCACTCAGGCTGTAGTCACCAGGTTTATCAAAAAGGAGATTATTTGTCGTTATGGGTTACCTGAGAGGATTATTACGGACAATGCGACCAATTTGAACAAGGGGTTGGTTGATGCAACATGCAAACAGTTCAAGATAACTCATAGTAACTCAACCACTTACCGTCCAAAGATGAATGGAGCAGTTGAGGCAGCCAATAGACACAAGAGATTTTGGAGAAGATGACAGAGACTTATAGAGATTGGCATGAGAAACTTCCTTTCGCCTTGCATGCTTATCGGACTTGTGCTAGAACTTCAACTGGGGCAACCCCATATTCATTAGTGTACGGGATGGAAGTAGTGGTACCAATTGAGGTTGAGATACCTTCCCTAAGGGTTTATAGAGAAATCAAATTGGATGATGCTGAATGGGTTCAAGAAGATTTGATCAGTTAAATTTGATTGATGAGAAAAGGCTAACGGCTCTATGCCACGGTCAGATTTATCAAAAAAAGGATGGAGCGGGCATTTAATAAGAAGGTACGTCCGAGGTAGTTTAAGGAAGGGGATTTGGTGCTTAAGAAGATCATACTAGAGCAGCGTGATCCGAGGGGCAAATGGACACCAAATTGGGAAGGTCCGTATGTGGTAAAGAAAGCTTTCTCTGGTGGAGCATTGATTTTGCAAGAAATGGATGGGGATGTGTTATCTAAGCCCGTCAATGCAGATGCAATGAAGAAGTATTATGCCTGAAGTTTCAAAAAAAAAAAGGGAAAAAGAAAAAAAGGGAAGGGTTCAAGTTGAAAACCCGCAAAGGGCGGCTTGGACCCAATGGGGGTCACTTGAGTTGAAAACCCGAAAAGGGCGGCTCATGTGAAGGTTGGAAAAGAAGAAACTTGAGTTGAAAACCCGCAAAGGGCGGCTCAAATAAAGAATGGAAAGATATAGTTGGCAAAAAAAGAGTTTCAAAAGAGCATCTCTTAAGGTCAAAAAGGTGAGGTTCTGGTCCAGACTGAGTTGGGAACAGCAACGCTGAAATTCAGAATCCTTGGCATGTCTCTATAATCGTCGGAGTATTCATCGTCATGAGGTTCTATCTTTCTAAAATTTCTTTGTTATGTTTATGTATGGAATCTTTCTCTGTACATCAGCTTTCTTGTATATGTATTTCCTTGCTTATTAATGGAATATCTTTTCCCTTCAATCATGATTGTTTCTTTCTGATTGCACCTTATGAAAGGCAGACATTGGTTTTCTTTTAAAATCATCAAAAACTTGCATAGAATTGTTCAATTTCAATAATAAATTCAGTTATGGGATAAAAGGAACAAATTTTCACTTGGGGCAAAAAGAAAAAGAAGAGAGGGAAAGAAGGGAAAGGAATTCCACAAATATGGTTTGATAGTTAGAGCAAGAAATGCAAAAGAAATGAGTTGGGGAGCAAGGCGAAAGAAAAAGGAAAACAAAGGAATCAGGGGCAAGCAGGCGATTACAATGAGTAGTAGAAAGTAATGCAGTAAAATGGGAACCCTTAACCAAAGGGGATTCAAAAACATATCATGAAGAGTATATAGTATTGCATCAGCATACATTGTCAGGTGTTCAGATGATCCATTGCGGTCATTCCAAGAAGTTTTCAATGGTCAGAGTTGATCTTCAGATGATCCAGTGCGGTCATTCCAAGAAGTTTTCGATGATCAGAGTTGATCTCGTTTCAAGAAGTTTTCGGTGATCAGAGTTGATCTCCTTTCAGGAAGTTTTTTATGATCAGAGTTGATCTCATTTTCAAGATGTTTTTATGGTCAGAGTTGATCTCATTTCAAGAAGTTTTCGGTGATCAGAGTTGATCTCCTTTCAGGAAGTTTTTTATGATCAGAGTTGATCTCATTTTCAAGATGTTTTTATGGTCAGAATTGATCTCATTTCAAGAAGTTTTCGATGATCAGAGTTGATCTCGTTTCAAAGAGTTTTTGTTGATCAGAGTTGATCTCATTTCAAGAAGTTTTTTATATGGTCAGAGTTGATCTCATTTCAAGAAGTTTTTTATATGGTCAGAGTTGATCTCCTTTCAAGAAGTTTTTTTTATGATCAGAGTTGATCTCATTTCAAGAAGTTTTCGATGATCAGAGTTGATCTTCACATTGATCCAGCATGGTCGTTCCAAGAAAAGTTTCCGTGGTCAAGATTGAATCTTAAATGATCCAGTGCGGTTGGTTAAGAAGTTCAAGATTGAAGAGTACGAGCAGAAAGAAGCAAAAGAGTTTAAACACAACAGTGTCTACGTCTTTGTGTACTTCCCATTCATCTAGAAATACGAAAAGAACGCCTTTACGTCTTTCAAGATTCTCAGAAAGTCCACAAAGAGGGGCAGCTGTAGACACTAAAAATTTGGGTTTATTCTTTTTGGGACAAGCCCATTATTCTTAGTTTAAGATAAGGCTCCTAATTTAATTTTGTGGGTTTATGTAAATGGGCTTATTTTTTTTCATGTAAATTGAGTCCAAACCTAAAAGGGAATGGCTCAATGGGATATAAAAGGGGTAAGGAATCCTAGGGTTAGGGGATTTTTTTGGAGGTTAAGAAAAGCAATTAGGCGAACAATTTTTTTCTCTGGAAAAAGGGAAGCACGACAAAAAGAAAGAGTGAACAGAGAGTTTGGTTTTTGAAAAGAAATTGAAAACAAAAGGAAAGAAAGGCACGTCTCCCTTGGCAGCAAGTGAATAACAAAAAGCAAGTCATCTTTTCTGCTAAGGGTAAAATCCTTTTATGGAGCTTTGTTTTTTTCGTTTGTTTCAATTTTTATGGCCTTTTGATTTTGTGTTGATTAGTGAAACAATCTATCCTTATGATTCTGTTGTTATTCGATTAAGTCCTAATTTTTGATTTATGTTTAATTTCTGTTTCGCTATAGCTTTAATATACATATTGATCCCTTTATATATGTAATTTAATTTGAGATCTTATGTCTTTCGGTTATGAAACATTTTCTTATACAATTAAGATTTGTTTAAGCCTGTTACGTTAGGATTTATTAATCATAGGTTTTCTTTAATTTCATAATTTGCTTAGGATTTAATTTTAATAATTTAATATAATTTAAATCTTAATAATAATTTTACTTTAATTAAAACCAAATTAGGATTAGGTCATATGCATTCATGTGTAATTACATATTTTAATTTATATGTGATTTATTAATTGTCATGCCACTAAACAACCAATGATCATAGTCTTCCTAAGAAGGGGCTTTCACGAGTGATCGAATTTTCGGGGCTCGTTGAATGTCTCTGAGGATGAGAGGGTTCTTTTGGGATGCTTCGGAGTTCCCTGCACATATCTCGAAAAGAATTCTCAATAACCCAAGACTACGTGAATTGGTATAATAATTTTGATTTTGCATTCATCATTTGCATACATGCATTAATTAGAGAAAATACACAAAAAAGACCAAAAAGATTTTTTTTTATTTATTCATTATTTATCTATTTACTTATTTTTAACTATTACTTATTTATTTACTATTTATCCCTTTTTTATTTTTAACTATTATCTATTTATTTACTATTTATCCCTTTTTTTATTTTTAACTATTATCTATTTATTTACTATTTATCTTTTCATTTATTAATTTAATTATTATCTATCTATTTACTATTTATCTTTTTATTTATTAATTTAGCTATTATCTATTTATTTATTATTATTATTTTTAGCTATTTATTTATCTATTATTCTCTATACCTATTTATTTTTTTTAAAACTTATTTTCCTATTTATCTATTACTTTTTATATATATTTATTCTAATAATTTTCTTAATAAGAAAAATTAGGATAAAATCAACTAATTATATTTTGACCCACATAGAATCTGGTTAGACTAATGTACCGTCATTTGACGGGCGTCTCAGGGGTGCTAATCCTTCCCTGAACGTAATGGACTCCCGAACTTAGACTTAGGTTGGAAGACCGGACCTTTAGGCTTAGTCTGGTCCATTGCTAAGCATTGGTCCTAATTAGGTTTAGATGGTCAATAGGTGACTAATCACACCTAGAATTTGGTTAGTGGCGACTCCTGTTGTTTCAGTCGGAGCGATAGGGTTCCCGGACCCGCACGTTACGACACCTATTATAGGCTTCCGGATTCTCAAAGAGAAAAACTTGGTTCAAGAGGTAATAAATCTGTTTTTGTAGGATATGCTCAAAATTCAAAGGCATATAGATTACTAGATATGGAATCGAATGTGATTGTTGAATCCATTCATGTTGAATTTTTCGAAAATACGTTTGTGCAAGATAATGTTATACATGATGGTATAAACATACCTCATAGTTCTGAAAATCAAAGTAATGTTCCTATTTCTAGTCCTAGTTCTTTTAAAAGGAAGGAATTAGGAGAACCTTCGGAACCTAGGAGAAGTCAAAGGCCAATAAAAGAAAAGATCTTGGTTCAGATTTTATCACTTTCTTTGTTGAAGGAAGTAGCGATAGACTTCTAAACACATTTGAGGTGTTAAGTGTCGATGATGATCCTAAGACCTTAAAGGAAGCTTTAACTTCAAGGGATGCCGCTTTTTGGCAAGAAGCCGTAAATGATAAAATAGACTCAATTATGGCTAATGGTACTTGGGTTCTTGTCGATTTACCTCTAGGTTCAAAACCTATGAGGAATAAATGGGTTTTTAGAAGGAAATATAATTCTGATGGTTCATTACAAACCTTTAAAGCACGATTGGTTGCTAAAGGTTTCACTCAAAAGAAAGAAATTGATTATTTTGATACTTATTCATCGGTGGCTAGAATTATTTCTATTAGAGTATTGTTTGCTCTAGCCTCCATTTATAAGTTATATATACATCAAATGGATATAAAAACTGCATTTTTGAACGGTGACCTTAAGGAAGAAGTTTACATGGAGCAACCAGAAGGTTTTATCCTTCTCGGTAATGAAAATAAAGTTTATCCTTAAACAAGCTCCTAAACAATGGCATAAAAAGTTTGATATCGCCATTCTGTTTTTTGGTTTTATGCATAATACAACCGATAATTGCATTTATTCAAAGTTTACTAGTGAACATGAAGTAGTTTTTTGTCTCTATGTTGATGACATGTTAATTTTTGGTACTAACATGATTGGTATCGATGAGACTAAAAAATTTCTTACTTCTACTTTTAAGATGAAAGATCTTAATGAAGTAGATATGATTTTGGACATTAAAGTCATCAAGCATGATAACTGGTTTATGTTAAGTCAAACTCATTACATAAAGAAGCTTTTGAACAAGTTCAATTATCTAAAAATTAGAGAATATACTACTCCATATGATTCAAGTGTTACACTAGTTAAAAGTGATGCAAGAGCAATTGAACAATTGAAATATGCAAGCGCTATAGGGAGCTTAATGTATGATATGCATTGTACAAGACCGGATATAGCATATGCTGTTAGTAAATTGTCAAGATTTACTCATAATCCTAGTATGGATCATTGGAAAGCAATTGAAAGGGTACTTGGTTACCTTAAACATATCTCTAAATTAAAGTTATGTTATTCCAATTTCCCGGGGTACTAGAAGGCTATTCCGATGCAAGTTGGATCACCAAAATAGGTGATAATAACTCAACTTCAGGTTGGTTATTTACTTTGGCCGGTGGTGCTATAAGTTGGGCATCAAAGAAACAAACATGCCTTGCTCATTCGACTATTGAAACCGAATTTATAGCTTTAGCATCCGCGGGCAAAAAAGGCCGAATGGATAAGAAACATGTTACTTGAAATCGATGTTTGGCCTCAGCCCATGCCTCCCGTAACTATACATTGTGATAGTGAGGCAACAATGTCTAGTGCTTTTAGTAATGTCTATAATGGGAAATCAAGACATATAAGCCTATGACATGATTACATTAGAGAATTTATTTCTAATAGTACGATTACTCTTTACTACATAAACTCAGCAAAGAACTTATCAGATCCGTTAACTAAGGCATTGCCTAGAGATAAGGTGTGGGAGACTACAAGTAGTATGGGACTAAAATATAACCCTTAGACACCAACAATGGTAACCCGACCACGCTTAACGAAATCGGTTATAGACTGTGGTTCAATAGGGTCATAACAAGTTGTAGGAATGTATGTTTCAAAGTATTAACTTTGTCCCATACTAATAGGAGTTATTAGTACTAAAGTATTAAGAGAGGATGAGTTCAAAACTCTTAATGGAGCTATAAGAGGTTGGTAGGAATTAATCAAAAACAAGCGAATCCACCTATATGAATATGAAGTGATGCCGCTTCGACAAGAGTATGAAATGGTTTTACTCTTGTACATATTCATAGAAAATGGATCGCTAGCACAGGGCCAGTCAAAGTGCTAGGAGCAAACGAGAAATTTGGTTAAAAGAAAATAAGTATAATGTGTCTAGTGTTTCCAACCCTAGACGAAAGGAGTCATGGTTAAATCCTAGGACACCATGTACTTTGTTAGCGTCCTGAAATGCTTACACTAATTGAAGGTCCAATTCTTTAAGAATCCTTCTTGTATGCACTATGCTGATAGTGAATTATGGTTATTCAAGTCAAGAAACTAGTGGGGGAATGTTATATAGTTTGTTGTTGTGGATGTTTTATCCCACATTGCTTAGGAATTTCGAGTGCTATTGCTTTATAAAGGGTGAGACACTTTTTAAGTTATCTTGCATAACGAAGGGCCTAGTGGCGGTCTAAAGCTATTTGGGCTTGGTTGTCCACCTTGTGGTCCTATATCATAGACTAATTCTATTAGTCTTTGATAGGGCACTTGGGGCACTTGGGCTCTTAAATGACTTAGAATTTTTCTAAGTCTAATAATTTTTTGTTCCTAAATGAGTTTTTTTCGGATAAGATGCTTTTTTAAATAAGATTAAACTTTCAAAAATCGTAAATACGGTTTTGTAGTTTAATAGGTATCTATTTAGATAGTTTTGTTTTGGAAAGATGTCTTTGTTCATGTTCTATAAATAAGAACATATATTCCCCTTAATTCAACCAATAATTCTTCTTCTTTCTGAATGTTTTCAAGGGCTTTATCGTATCCCATTAGCAACTTGTCTAAGATGATTAGGCAATATTGCTTTTGAGAAAGTTTGGCACTTTAAAGCCTCTAATTTTCTCTCTATATTTCAGAAATTTCATAATAGTTATCAATATCGTACAATACGATACATATCGATATGATGTATTGCAATTAATATAGGGTCCGTTTGGCCCAGCTTATTTAACAGCTTATCTACTGAAAAAAGCTTAAGCTAGGCCAAACGGAAAATCCAGAAGTGCTTTTCAGTTGTTTTTGAACTAAAAGCCAGAAACTCTAAATCAATGAATAAAAAACTGTACCGTACCGACTGGTTCAACCTGTTGAACCGAAAACCGTTCATAAATCCGATACAGTTATACTATACAAACCGCTTACTTCAATCCGCTAAAAAACGCTTTAACCCGGAAACCATTGAACCGGTTAGACCGGTTAATCCGAATAAACACAAAATTTATCTAATATTTGGGTTTTTTTTTAATGTTTTAAGTTCAAAGATTAACGGCCAAAACAAAACAAATTCAAAGATTAAAATCCCAAATCCAAATAAATTATATATTTGAATGTAACTCAGTCTAAAAGAAAGAAAGAAAATATCATAAAGAAAATAAAATTCATGATTTTGAAAATTTTCATGGACCAAATAGACAAAAAGAAGAACAATCCATTGAATAAATAGGTAAATCAAGCGTTGAAGAATGACATATAAAAAAAAATCAAGTCCATCCAATAGTGAATTGAAGAAATCGGGATATAAAAATTATTTGGCTTTAATAATTTTTTGAAATAAAAGACGAACTTTTAACAAAATATAGTCTTCGGCTAAAAATATATATATATATATATATAATCAAAGTGTTCAAAGGTTGATGAACCAGCAAAATCTAAAAAAAAACTAATGAAGACTGCAATTAGGTTGATGAACCAGTAAAATCTTAAAAAGAAAGAATGAAGACTGAAGTTGCAGTCGAAGAAGAGAAGAAGAAGAAGCAACCCCAACCTTTAGAATTGGCAGATGGGCGGGTAGGGTTGGATTTGGGTTCAGTTGTTTGGGTTGGGTCAGTTTCGGGTCATTCAAATGTCGGGTCATTTGGGTTCGAGTCAATTCTGGGTTGGGTCGTTTTTCGGTTTTGGGTCGTACGGTTCAGATAATTTCGGGTTTGAACCTCGGGTTCGGTTCTTTTCGGGTTCCGGTCGTTACGGTTCATTTTTTCGGTTGAATAGTCGGGTCATTTCGGGTTTCAAATTTGATTGGAGTCATTCAAGTTTGTGTTTCTCGAAGTTTAAATAAACTTTTATTTCTATATATTCTTTTGTGCCATTTGTTCGATAACTTTATATTAAATTTTTACTATAGAAAACACAATTAGTCTTTCCATATCGATTCATTAAATTTGACATTAATTATACAACTTATTTAAGGTTTTAACTTTTAAGTTCTATACCTTCATGGTTTAAAAGTTCAATTTAAGGATCAAAGTAAAATACATTAATATAACTGATAATTCCAATCTTAGAGATTTAAGTCTTAATTAATCGGTACAAATATATATAGTATATATATTTAGGCCATGTCTCTGATTTATACTATATATATTATATAATAAACTTTCAAATCTGGTTTTTTATTTTAGGCCATGTCTCTTTTGTTCATGTCTTTAGGGAGGGAAACTTTTAGGCTGATTCCTTGGCCAAACTTGGTGTCTCTAGAACATCAAACTTGATTGATTTGTTGTAATGTCTTACCTTATTATTAATAATATTTATTACTTAAAAAAAACAAAGATATATTTATAGTATACATATATTATATAAGAATCAAAATTGAACAATAACTTGATCCAATGATCCTTGACTAATATATAAATTAAATATTTAAACTAAATTAATCGCAACATTAAATTTTAAATTAACATAAATTAAATATGTAATGCATATGTTTTAACACTAATTTAAACTAATAAATGAAAATTAATTGTAAATTATTTCAAATTAAAACTAATTAAACAAATTATGAAAATACAAGTTTTTAAATTAAACAAATTAAAATTTGTTAGACCCTAATTTGAACAAATATGAGACTTTGGGGATTCATTGCATCACACACTGAGGACTACTCTGCACAACAGCACAATATAATTTAATCCATTTTATTTATATTATAACTTATAATGCATTTTATTTACCTCTTCAAATTTATATAACTTATAACTTATAAATATATTGTATTAATTGAAATATTCATTGACATTGATTTTTTATATGAACTATATTATATTAAAGTATAAATATTTAAATAATTAGAAAAATATAATTTAATTCTAATATTTTAAAGTTAAAATAATTTCTATTATTTGTAATAATCAATTTTAATGGTATAGTTTCAATTTTCAATACAAGACTAAAAAAGTTAGCAATAAATATCATGAGATTGAGATTTGATGTGGTAAAATACTAAAATTGAATTAAAACTATCAAATATATAATGCTTGCTAATTATTTTACAATTTTTAGTTTTTACAATTTAAATATAATTAATTTTAATTCGGGTCATTTCGAGTTAATCTGTTGGGTTGATCGGGTTTGGGTCATTTTCGGCTTCGGGTCGTTTAGATTCAGGTAATTTTAGGTTCTGGTACCCAAAATTTCGGCTCATTTTTGGGTTGGGTCAGTTTCGGTTTTGGGTTGGGCGAATTGGATTTGTTGACTTTTTTGATCAAATCGAATTGGGTTGGATCTAGTTTCGGGCGATCGGGTTAGGTACCCGTAGTCGGGTCAACTTTTACCAACTCTACCAACCCCACCTATTTCTTTTGTTCAATTTGGAATTTGGAATGACCCATGTTTCTTATCTCATTTAGATATTGTATATATTATTAATTAATTGATTTATCTTTAATTTAGGGTTTTTCTTTTATTCTTATTTTTTTTGTTTTCGTACAAAACCCTTTTATATTACTTTTTATTTATAATATTTATGTATACATTTTCACAAAAAAAAATTATGTATACATAAATTATAAATATGCAAAAAAAAAAAAAAACCAACTCTACCAACCCCACTTATTTCTTTTGTTCAATTTGGAATTTGGAATGACCCATGTTTCTTATCTCATTTAGATATTGTATATATTATTAATTAATTGATTTATCTTTAATTTAGGGTTTTTCTTTTATTCTTATTTTTTTTGTTTTCGTACAAAACCCTTTTATATTACTTTTTATTTATAATATTTATGTATACATTTTCACAAAAAAAAATTTATGTATACATAAATTATAAATATGCAAAATAAAAGGATAATATTAATGGGAATCGATCCTAGGACTTGATTGAACATATAAAAACCACTTTAACCACTCACATCAACATGATAGATATGTAATAATCTCACAACTTTAGTATTTATCTTTACTAAAATATATTTAATTCTTAAATTCCTCATTCCAGATTGATCCGGCGGTTGAACCGGTCAAACCGCATACTGGGAGATTCACCGGTACAGCCACCAGATCGGTTTTTATTCATTGCTCTAAATTGAAGTTTTTTCTAAAAGTACTTTTTCAAAAAAGTTTTAAGTTAGGCCAAATGGGCACATAGTATCTCCAATTTATCGTCCGATACACCTCATATCTATGCATATCTTACGATTAGACCTGTTCAAGAGCCGAGCTACCCGTTCAAGCCCGTAAGCCCGCCCGATATTTGGGAGGGCTTGGACAAAAATTTGAAGCTCGTTGGACGAGCTTGGACAAAATTTTAAGGCCCGTTTACAAAATGGGCCGGGTTTGGTCTTAGCCATAAAAGCCCGGCCCGAGCCCGGCCCGGCCCGTATGCTTAAATAATTAGATTATTTTATTTATTTTTAATTAGATTGACTAGTTAAAATATTTATTAGATGTGTAAATTAATTATTTTGATAAAAAACATATATGTTAATTAAGTTTTACTATCTTAGATATAATATATACTATTAAATAAATCATAAATATATTTTAAATAATAAATAATGAGTTCAAAATAAATAAATAATATATATTTAATTACTAAAGGGGTGGGCTTGGACGGGTCTTGGACGAAGCTTTTTTTAATTGGATGGGTTTGGACATAAGTTAAGACCTATTTAGTCGGGCCGGGCTTGGACAAGTCATGTAAGTATAGATCAAAGCTTGAGCCCAGTCCGAATCCGATCCGGCCCGACCCATGAACACCATAAGTTAGGATACGCTAAATCAAGGCATAATGGGCTTTTTTTTTTAACTCAAAGTTTGGTCCAAGCCCAATAATATGTCCCAAAGCCTATTGCCCTTATATTTATTGATTGTTGCATTTATGTGTAGTTAAGACATTGAGGACGTAAAGGCATCGTCAGCTTAATTTGTCTAAACCCAACCCTTCCTGGTCTACGGCGCATATAGTTCATTGTTGATCCTCAAAACACTTATCTCACCTCACCGCTAGCTAGCTTTATCACTTGATAACTATGAGTTCGATTATCTAGAAAGATTTAAGAATCATTGGGATATATATATGAAAAAAAAAAAAAAAAAAATCATTGGAACCCATCGAATACTCCACAATTATTAAAGGGTTAATACTCCAAGTACGAGAATGGGGCCAATGATGGGCATTGAATTCAACAAATGGACCTTGATGCGCTGATCTTTACGTCTCATGCTTTAAACCAAGCAGCTCTTGGCTTTATAGTAAATATAATAATTATAAAAACAATATTGTTTTGTTCAAGTCATTTTTACCATTTTCGTTTTTTTTTTTTAAGAAAGGAACAGAATATGTATATCTATACTATATTAAAAAGTACGTTTACCTGTAAAACTTTTGAATCGTCCATTATACCCTTATTTTTCGAATATATTTCTTAAATGCCATTGTTTAAACTTTTATAATTTTATTCAACTAAAAACTCTAATTTTATTTATTTAAATCTAATATCTTTATGATTTTTACCATTTTACTATTTTAATTAAAAAACTTATATATATATATTAGAATTTTTTAAATATACTTTTACAGTTTTACTCAACTAAAACTCTATTTTTATTTAATTAAATCTAATATCCTTATACCTATTTTATTTTTACCATTTTATTATTTTATTTTAAAAACTTATATATATTAGAATTTTTTAAATATATTTCTTAAATGAAATTTTTTAAATTTTACAATTTTTTTAGAAATAAACTTTTACAGTTATTCTACTAAAAAAATCTATTTTTATTTAATTAAATTCAATATTATTATAAATATTTTATTTTTACCATTTTAATTTTAAAAAATTTGAGACTTTTTGTTAAATCTGGACCCATTTCAATTATAATATAAACTAATAAAAGTATTATTATCAAGTTTAAAACTAATCATTAATTATTCATCATTTTTTAAAACTAATTAAGTTAAAAATTTATTTATTTAAAATTTAATTATTGTGATTAACCTTTTTTCTATTTTTCGAGTGTGTATTGGTAGTTTAATGTATTGGAGTGTATAATAAGAATTTAAAGTTTTTAAAAATAAAAAGAAGAGTAATTAGGTGGGTTGGACAAGTTTCGAATCATCTGAATCTAGGTCAAATGAGTCAGGTAATTTTCTCAAGTTATTGCTCAGCTGGGTTTGAATAAATGATAATTTAGAATGGTTAAAATTATAACAATGTGGATCTTATTGAATAAAATATAATTTTATTTTATAATTCTCTCGGGTCATTCGGGTTTTGACTCATCTGGGTTCAGATCATTCGGGTATGCTAGGTCTAGGGTCAGGTGGGTTCGGGTTTTGGATTTTTCGGATTTAGGACTCGGATCAATTGGGTCAGCCTTGTATTTTTTAATGTTTAATTCTTAAATTTATTATTTACTAAAAACAGGATGGGTCACGTGCAACGCACGTGGAAGTAAAGACTAGTATTAAGAAATGAAGTTTACATCGCTTGGGAAAGAAATTCCCCCATTGTCAGCAATAAACAGATTTAAAACAAAGTCAGGAATAGCTACAAAATAGACAAAAGAGTCGATCATAGACCTTCCTTTGTTAGCCAAGGCATCAACAACCATATTGCCCTCTCTATAACAGTGTGAGATCTTCACATTGGGAAAACTTAGCATTAGAGACTTGCAATCAGAAATTAAGTTTCCTAAAGGGTGAATAGAGCAATCAGCTTTATGAATAAGGTTAATAACAAGCATGGCATCAATAGAAATATCCAAGTTTTGAATGCCTCTGGATTGAGCAAGAAGAAGACCATCTCGCAAACCCCAAAGTTCAGCTTGGACACTCGAAACTTTTCCAATATTTCTAGCATAACCAACAATCCACTGTCCTTGATCATCCCTTATAACACCTCCCGAGCCAGCAGGTTCAGGATTACCATCACAAGATCCATCCGAATTCAACTTATGCCAACCTTGGATTGGGGGAATCCAAGAAACAAGGATCTGATTTCTCTTAATGGGGGACACATTGTTAAAAACCAAATGAAAAAATTCAATAGCCATATTAGAAGCAACAGATTTGACAGAACTAGACGGCGAAACTCTTCCTTGAAAGATTCGAGTATTTCTAGTTTTCCAAATGCACCAACAAGAATAGGCAAAAATACAAGGCCAAGGATTGCCTTTGAAGGAAAGAAAGGAAGACAGATTCAAAGAAATCCAATCAAGAGGAGATACAGAGGAGAAAAAGTTGTCTGACAAGAAGTAAGAGTGCCAAATTTCAGAAGCAAAAGTACAATCTCGCAAAATGTGAAGTGTATCTTCCTCACAGTCAAGACAAAGATCACAACTCAAAAAATCAGAAATATTTCTCTTATAAAGCAACGATCTAGAAACAAGTCTATCAAGAGAAGACAACCAAAGAAAATGCCTAACTTTATTACCACAAGGACTTCTCCACAACTTTTTCCAAAAAGGATCAAAAACAAAGTTATCGTCAGAGGCAAGAATGTAAGCTGTGTTGAGAGAAAAATCACCATTAGAAGAGTGCATCCAAGAAAAAGTGTCATTCTTGACATTGTGAACGCAAAAAAGGACGTAAACAATTTTCTCAATTAAATCATCAGGAAAAACAAACGAGATAAAATCCAAGTTCCAAGTACCATCTCCTCTCAAACAGTTACTAACAGGAATATGCTCCTCATTTGTATTAAAAGGTCCATAAATAAGCTCTCTTAAAGGAACATAAGTAGCCCAAACATCATTCCAAAAGCTAGTACTAGTGCCAGAATTAATCACTTTCTTACAACCCTTATTAAAAACTCCCTGACTAGTTCTCATACTCAACCAAGTGTCAGAGTTCTTAGATTTCTTATTCATGGTATTGATGTTGTAGTTACTGCAAAGGGCCTTCACCCAAAGATTATCAGGAGTTCTTTTGGCTCTCCAAATGAGCTTGGCCATAGGAGCCACATTCCTAATTTTAGCTCTTCTAAGGTTTAAACCCCCTTTTCTCTTAGCCTTAGTGACCTCGCTCCACTTAACAGAGTGGATTTTTTTCTCATCGGCAGAATCACCCCAAAGAAAGTTTCTCTGAAGTCTATCAATCTCATTCAAAATAGAGCTGGGAAGAGAAGAAACCTGCATTGGATAATCTGCAATAGCAGAGGTTACTGATTGAATCAGTGTACTTCTTCCCGTAAGGGAAAGGCTCTTGGCCTTCCATCCAGCAAGTCTGTTTCTTATCTTTTCCACCACAAAATTAAAGTCAGTTTTATTTGCTCTCTTAGTGAGAAGGGGGTGACCTAAATAAGTCCCAAGATTATCAGTCCTTTTAAAACCCAAGGTATTAGAAATGTCTTTAGCAAGGTTATCAGAAACCCTAGGGGAAAGCCAAAGCTTGGTCTTATCTTTATTGACCTTTTGGCCAGATTTGCTGCAAAAGTCATCCAAGACATTCAAAATAGCATCACAATTAGCATTATTGGCCCTAGCAATCAAATTAATATCGTCAGCAAACAAAGCATGGGAAATTTTAGGGCCATTTTTCCCAACTAAAATTGGGTTCCAATTCCTATTAGTAACCTCAACATCAATGGCAATAGAGAGATATTCCATGCATAAGAGGAATAGGTATGGAGATATGGGGTCTCCTTGCCTAATTCTTCTAGATGCATGAATTTCCTCAGAAGCAGTACAATTGATCAAAAGAGCTAAGCTAGGATTGGAAATACACGAAAGAATGAGATTATTCAAGTCATCAGGAAAATTAAAACGGATAAGCATTTCCCTAATAAATCCGTACTCTAATCTGTCAAAAGCCTTTTTAAAGTCAATCTTAACAAACATCCAACCATCTTTGGCACTACTGTTCCTAGCAGAATGCAAAGCTTCCTGCACAAGAATGATGTTGTCAGCTGCTCTTCTTCCAGGCAGAAAAGCAGCTTGTACAGGGCTAATGATATCAGTCATAAGACTCTTCATTCTAAGTGCAATGATCTTAGTGACAACCTTATAGCAAGTGTTCCCTAAACTAATAGGTCTAAAAAGCTTGATATTATCAGCAGAAGCAATCTTAGGGACCAAACAAATCAGAAAATCTTTCCAGTTGTCAGGCATTTTCCTATTTCTAAACACATCAGAAATGGCTTTAAAGAAGCTAAATTTGGTATCTTCCCAACAATTTTGGAAAAATCCAGCATGCAACCCATCAGGCCCTGGGGCCTTAAAGGGTTTAAGACTCCAAAGAGCTTCTTTAATTAACCTCAACAATGTTAGGCATAGCAACTAACCTCTCATGATCACTATTATCAATTTTTCTAATGTTAGGAAGATCCTGATTAACAACCAAATCATGATGAGAAAAATCAGAAGAATAAAGGTTAGCAAAGAAATTGATAATATGGACTTTACAATCCTCTCCATAAAGCCAATTCCCTGTACTATTGGTTTTTCTCTTAACCATGGTAGAGAGGTGGAAGAACTTGGTATTATTATCCCCATCTTTGAGCCAGTCAATCCTAGATTTCATGGCCCAAAGAGTTTCTTCTTGCTTTAAAACATCACAAAACTCAGCTTTGAGCTGTTTTTCAAGATCAAGTAAAAACTGAGAAGGATTATTAGCCAAAGCAATTTGAGCACCATTAATCCTAGCAATAAGTCTATTTTTCTTATGAAAAACATTGCCAAAATGATTAAAGTTCCAATCCTTAACAGAAGCAATAAAGTTTTCAACAGCCACATCATAACCAATAGCATTTCTGTCCCAAACAGATTTAACTAAATCAAAGAAAGAACAATCCGAAAACCACATAGGTTGAAACCGAAAAGGTTTTTCAAAAAAGATAGGAGGGGATGAAGTTGTGGAGAAGAGAATGGGACAATGATCAGAGCAAATTCTAGGAAGATGGAATAAAGCAGAGTCAGGAAACTGATCTAACCAAGCGCTATTAACCCAAGCTCTATCAATTCTTTCAAGAATCAAAGAAGAAATAGGATTGTTATTAGACCAAGTGAAACGAGGACCAACGAACCCAATATCAATCATATTACAGGCATCAATCGAATCACTCAAACGAGAAGAACAAAAAGGATTGACATTGCGACCCCCATATTTATCAAGAGAATTAAGAGGCTCATTAAAATCCCCGATCCAAATCCAAGGCATGCATATGTTAGAACTCAAATAGATAAGATAATCCCAAAGCAATAACCTACTATCTCTTTCTGGACTAGCATAGACATCTGAAATAGCAAAGGAAGTGGCATTATTTTTAACCTGAACCAGAGCTGTAATTTCTTGCTGAGTTTTGCTTTGAATGATAACATCAACTTCATTAGTGTGCCAAAGTAGCCAAATGCCCCCTGAGAATCCAATGGGATCCATCCATTCAGAACCATCAAAACCTAGAGAGTTCCTGATATTAGCCTCTCGTTCACCCCCAATTCTAGTCTCAGTAATCACAACAAAATCAGGTCGATGCTTTCCAATTAAACCCAAAAGAATTTGGCGAAATTGTGGGTTTGCCACACCCCTAGCATTATAACTTAGGATATTCATTTGAATAGCCTCTATGATGACCTCCATTCTGGAGCATGCTACACGCTTCTCGAACTTCCTCTCTGAAGAGAAGCTTTCTTCTATTCCGGGAGTTAGCATTAGATGATGAGTCGTTACCGTTTCTTCTAGCTGTACGCAGGACCTTGCGTAAACGCATAGAGCGCTGGCCAAACCTTCTGTTACTACCATTCTTTGAAGATTCCCTATCATTCGAATTTCTGTTGGAGCGCTCGGACTCTCCTCGAACCCCTCCAGTGGGGGTGACAAACTGCACTTTAGGTTCCATAAAGGCGGATCGAGAATTCCCAACGCCATTAACATCTTCAAGGTTGTTGGGATCTGCAATTTCTTTGTTACTTTCTCCTGGGATGGAATCTGCTTCTCTATTTGTAATCACAATGCTATTATCGCACTGAAAACTCTCGGGATTCCTTCCATTCTCTCCAAATAAACCACTTTGGCCACTAGAATTAATAATACTTCGCTCAGCTAAAAATTCTGACTCTACAGGAAAAAGGCTTCCCTCTCCTTCACTTCCGGTGGGAATTTGCTTGCCATTGGATTCGGAGTCAACCAAATCAATAAGAGGTTCGCTGCTGGTAGAAATAATCACCAAATGCGCTGCAATTTCTAATTTCTCGGATAGGTCAAAAATAATTTCATTTGACTTAAGTGGGCTACCCGATTGAGTTGGACTCTTGGAGGAAAGGCCCAAAACTTTTGGGTTGCAACAACCCATTTCAATAGACTTAATGCTTGAAGGGCCCGCCTTCTCTTGAATTTCAAAATTCGAAACTGAATTCTTTGGGCGCCAAACCTTGGCGGATCGATTTCTGCTCTGCAAACTTTTTTCCCTACTGTCAGATCTTCCATGTCGGTTCATCCTTGTCCTTGACCTTCCTCTAGACATACATTTCGTCTTTTTCCTATTGTTCACAAGCATCCAAGGACCCAGATCTGTCTGTTTTGGAACAGGGGAGACAACATCTTCTTCTTTCCTTGGGCAATCACTGATTTTATAACCCATAAGACCACATTTAAAGCAAAACGAGATATCCTCGTACTGAAGTTCCTGGACTGTTTTGTCAATCGGAACCCTATTAATGAGCGGCTTATCTCTAGGAACAAGAATACACATTCGGGCAAACTTCCCTCTGGTGCCATTGACAATATGGAAATCAAATTTTTGCAAGCTACCCAAGACAGACCCAACTCTGGACAGAACCCCTCTGTCAAAATATTCAATAGGGAGGTTAGGTAAACGAACCCAAACTGGGCAACCAGCGTCTTTAATGACCTCAGTTGGTTGAAAATTAGCAACTCATTTCCTCACATTAATGCAGCAAGGTCCTATAAACCAGGGACCATTAAACAGGGCTCTGGTGTACTCTTCTTGCTTTTCCAACTTTACCAAATAATTTCCCTTTTCTAAATCCAGAAGCTGAAATCTGCCTTTAAGGTTACACATCACTTTCAGCCTCTCATAAATGACCTTAAAGGGGAGAGATTTGCCATTGAAGTTGAGAAGAAGAGAGTTGAGCCAAGGGGATCGAACACGCTTCTTTTCTTCTTTAGAAAGAAAAATGCAAGGCATAGAGCCTGCTTCAACTTCCAATTCATCGTCTGAAAAATCATCAAAGTCAGCCTGAGCGAATTGTTCCAAAGATTTAGAACCCAAAGCCTCTTTGTAAGAAAGCTTAACAGATGAGTTTCCATCTCTAGATGGCAAACCAAGAGATGGACTATCTTCTGTAAGTTTCACAGAACCACCAACATCAAACGATCTGGCTTGAAGGGAAGCCAGAAAATCAAGTTCAACTATAAGAGATTAAAGAGGAATGGAAGGAAAGACACGGGAAAGAAAGGAAGGGAAGGGAGGGGAGAGCGTCATGGCTTTTCAAGTTTTTATGAGCATGTGATACCATTTTCGTTTTTGATTTGCTGAAGTCGAGTTCCAGAATGACAAAACAATTATCAAGTGATGGAATTGTCAAGTGATTCTGTAAGTTATTCGTTAATCTAATAGGAATTGTAACTTTTTCGTCATTCATTGATTTCACATTTCCCATATTTCTACTTTACTTTATGATTTTGTTTTGGATGAATAAAGAGAGAAATTACTTTTACTCGCATCAAAATCAAAATTAATTATGGCCTGAATAACTTTATCCAGTCTTCAATTACGAATTGGGAAAAAAAAAATCACGAATTGGGTTGGTTGGTTCAGCCTAAATAAACATGGGTGAACCCCCATCCTGGACTGGACCGGCCCAAAATTTAAATTTACCGCAACACCCAGTCCCAGACCGAACAAAAAAAAGAAAAGAAAAGACATCCACTCCGCAAAGGCGGTGCCATGCCTTTGCTTTGCCTCTTTTAAACACACACAACAGAGGAAAAAAAAAATTAAAAAAACCCCTCATCAGAAAATCCCCCACTAAGCCAGCTTCTGCCATGGACGATAGCTTCAAAAGTCGAGTGGATAAGATATTCGGATCGCTCCAGTCATCGAAATCTTCATCTTCGCAGCAGCAGCGGCCCCCTCTGTGGTCTCTCACCGATGACGAGGTCGAGAGGAGAGAATGGAGGCGAGAATCCGCCGCCGATCGAGACGAGAAGTTGCGTTCGTCGTCTTTTGACGAATTCTTGAAGGAGGAAAGGAGGTACAGGAGCGGGAGGTCATCGCGTAAAAAATTGGAGGATGATCTCGGTGACGATGATGGCGATGATGATGATGAGAATGGAGATTCGAGTCAGTCGCGTAGTAGAGGAATCGATGGTGATGGAGATGAGTGGGAGATCAGATCGTGTCTTGGCATGGATTCCACGCTCGACCATGAGGTATCCTATATACTTTCCCTACTTTTTCTAATTGTGTTTTCGCTTCTAGTTCAATTCTGTGGTTAAAATTGTTTTATGTTTTTAACTGTTTGCATCTGTTTAGTTATTGATTGATTTCTTGTAGTAGGATAATTAGTGATTTAGTTTCAGATACCCTGATTATTCAGGGTAAGTTGAATTTTTAAAACTTGCACTTTGATGAGTGGTCTAGGAAGCTTCTTACCCTGGGAATGCAATGGCCTATTGTGACAGCTAATCTGTTTCAATGTTTTGGGATTTGGGACATTAGGCTGAGATTGGATGTAAAACTCTTGACAGAGTGAGAAACAAAAGTCTGATTGATAGTGTTCAGAGAAGGTTTTGACCTGAATGAAACAGGTTAATAATTGGTAAAGAACCCGCATATTTGGATGAATGGATAAGTTCAGCCATTGGCCCTCTACCTATTTATATTAAAGGAAGCCTTCAGTACAGCTGGAAAATTTACTTCTTTGAGGTGCTGAAATAGCTTTTATCAATAGTTCAAACAAAACTACTTTACATGAGAACTTTTATTTGTATCAAATCAGCTAGTAATACTAAAATAGCTCTATTGAAGCTGACTAATGATTCTATGATGCATTAGTTTCGTTTGATTGGTTAAATTGCTCCCTGAATATCAATGACCTCATAGCAGTAAAGAGAAATGTACACATCAATTTGATTAGACTTTTATGACCATACAATGTTGCTTTAAACTAGTAAAACTAGGTAACTAGGAGCGAGACTGTGTGTCTCAGTTCTTTAGTATGAGGTTGATGCCTGTTTTATAGACTTAGTTGTCTATGTTACTTTCTTATTTTTCTTCAGAAATGAGTATCTGCCTCTCTTCCAATTTCATTTTTAACATATTTACAATTGTTTTCTACTTGCTTTAGGAAGAGGAAGATGAATATGACAAAGTGGCAGCAGGTAGAGAAAATGCTGGTGAACGCCTTTATATGAGTGATATTTCTGAGCATGGCTCTTATTTGAATTCTCAGAATGTGCTTTATGGTTATACCAGTAAAAAGGACCACCGTGCTAATCGCATGGCGGCAAAAGTCAGACTGAAAGAAGATGATCTAGACGCTCAGAAGCTTTCTAATCAGAATGGGTCAATTGTAGGAAATAGGGAATCAAATATAGAGGCATCCCATGCTGGTTGCCGCCCAAGGTCTATTTTGAAAAGGAAAGACAATAGTTTAGGTTCCAAGCCCGAAAAGCGTGTCAGGTTTGACCCTGCTTGTAAACATGATTTGGAAGAGTCTTCTGCAAAGTTTGAGGATCATCCTATGAGCTCCTCCCAGATGGATTCTCAAGATTCAGATGATGGATCTCTTCCATCTGAAAATGTTTGTGCAGTTCCAGATTATATACAAAATCCTTCTAGGTATACACGCTACAGTTTTGATTCATCAAGTGAAGTTAATGAAGAATCAAATGCTCAAGCTTGTATGGACTTTCTTGAGCTTGTTCAGAAGTCGAAACACAAGCCAGATGAGGCACCAGGTGACATTCCCAAGTCGATTACTTTTATTCCAAAGAGAAAATCAGGCAATGTTCAATCGGGAAGCAGTGGGAGTGATGTCCAGGAGAAGGAAGATAAAAGTGGGAAGTCACTGCAACCACCAAGGTTCCCTGTGGGCATTGCAGCTGTTGCAACCCAGCACTGTGACGTTGGTGCAACAGAAGATTATGAACCAGAAACAACTGCAGCTGATAATACAGCGGTTATCCAGAAAGGTGGTCGCAGCTATCGAGTGAAATCACAGTCCGATGACTCTGATGAATAATTTTGAACAGCTGTTAAGTGTTTGTTTTGCCTGAGATTTGTTTTTACAACCAAAGCTCTTTCATTCAACAGGTTTTTAGAATGATGGAAAGGTAATGTATAAGCATTATTTATGTTAATGGAATGTTCTCCCTTCATTCTTGGGTCTCTTTCTATTTCGCATGCTTTAGATCGAGTTTGGTTTGATAAGGAACTGTGGTTTGACTTGAGAGAGCTGAACTTTCTTGATTTTTTTGGTTGAAATCTCAATTCAGGGCCCAATGTGAAAAATGTCAATTTGGATTCAAACTTTTTATTAAGTGCATGACGTTATCCATTTGGTTGAAAAAGGGCATGCATAGAAAAACCAA
Source organism: Corchorus olitorius (assembly GCA_001974825.2). NCBI lineage: Eukaryota > Viridiplantae > Streptophyta > Magnoliopsida > Malvales > Malvaceae > Corchorus > Corchorus olitorius. Next base: position 31,137 of record AWUE01017771.1, on the reverse strand, counting down.
TAATAACGGTCGAAAAGAAGATTAAAAACTTTATTTGGAAAAAAACTGATTTTAATTACAAATATTCGACAATTATTTAAGATTAATCTGCATATCCGGATCCAATTCCGAGAAGTTGAACCCTAAATAGCTGAATTAAAGGTTAAGCAATAAGCTCTAAATTGCAAAGGTTTTTTATTGACTTAATTAAATGAAGATTTTTCATAAATATTGGATCTTGAATCGGAATAAGCTTAGCACAAACCTTTATTTGTCATGCGTGTGTTGCGTTCCGGGCCAAGACTGAAGAAATCTTGGTGGGCTATTAAGGCGTTAAACCCAATTTCTACACCAAGCTGCCAGCAAGAGCATCATCATGTACTTTTTTTGGCCAAAAGCAATAAAGCATCATCATGTACTTGCTTTGATAAATTTGACAAATCTTCCATGCAATGCAACATTTCTATCTCTTTTTCACTTTTAGATGCCATAGTGGACAAACTTCTGATAAAAACTTAGGAAAAGAAAATGCTCTAAAAGTCAAAATGCTCAAATGAGAAGCAGAGAAATTAATATGACTAATCTATGTTTCTCTGTAATTCAATGCCTGTACAATAAGCCAAATTGTCCAGAATATTTAAGGGAAAAAAAAATTCAGATAATCTCATAGGGAGATCCTTAAAAAGATGTATAAGAGAAGAAAGTAGGAACGTTGTATGGACCTAAAAGGATTCTAAACTTATTTATCGGTGTATGTATGGTAGAAACTAGAAAGTAAACAAGAATATGTAGGGGAAAAATGCATATGAAAGTATGTTCCTGACTCTTGAAACAATGATCAAAAGATTTGATCCATAAAATCTTCAACTTCCGCAATCATCTATGTCGGACCTGCAGAGAAAAAGTACTTTATGTACAAAGTAATTTGACCGATCCCAACTATAACTTGTCGGCTATTCTCCCCAGAGCATCTGCAAGCTTGTTAAGAACAGCAACTAAGTTATCAGCATGGTCTCTCCTTTGCTCCCTATCCTGTTGGAAGTTGGTATTTTGAGCTTCAAGTTGAGCAACCAGCATTTTACCATTCCTTTCTAAGACATCAATCAAGTGATACTGCAGACTGTTCATTTCTTCATCTCCATCGTTTCCCATCCTTTTCCTCTTCCTCACTTCTTGAGACGCAGAACCTATCTCAGGATTCGAGGTTGGATGCTTCTCATTTGTTGTACCTGCATGCAAACTGATTATTTGAACAGCGTATGCTTTGCCATCCAGCAAAATAAGCTATTCTATTGTTGGTGCCACTACTCACAAAGCACTTTGGCAGCTTTTTAGTTTGTAGACGATTGAAATGTAGAGTCATACTGATTAAATGGAAGCCATTACTTGGAATTCAGTTCTGGTGCAATATTTATCAATAACCCTTAAAATAAACAAGATTGTACTTTATACTGATAATGAAACAAATGCAAAGTGAAGGTATTGATGACAATATTCAATTCAAGGTGATTTTCTAATAGGTCACTCAAATCAAACACGGTTGAATCTTCAAGATGGCAATTATAGACTAAGCAAATGAGCATGACAAAGTATGTTTCAGGCACCCAAAATTCAGAAAAGCTCTAGCTTGAAGTTAGTCGTAAAAGAACTACGACTCAAACGGTCTTAGTCATTAGTCAAGGATTCATTAAGGTGGCCTATCATTTTCTGTTTTTCTTCTTTAATTTACTACAATCAGTTAATGCTACAAAACTTTCCTACATTCTGAATTACAAACATGTCAATAGCGACAACATTAACATCTAAGAGTTGAACAAATAATCCTGCTGTTAAAAACAAAGGCAAAGCATGAAGAAAGCAGAGCACATTATTAACTGAGAAAAGGTAAAACAATATGTTACCTTGAGTCTGATTCCCTCGAGGGGTTGGCTGAGGCTGAGGCTGAGGCTGATACTGCTTCTCTGTAAGCAAGCAAAACATATGGTATCAGACATTAATCCAACAATCAAATACCTTTTCATCGTTTTTTTGGGAAAGATCCATATGCCCAATTCCCCTAAAGTTTTAGGTAACAATACAAAACCACCAATTAAAAGCATATAAAATAAACACAGTGACGGCCTTGTAATTATTTTTTTTTATGATATTATAAAAGAATAAAGATTCCTAGCAAAAAGAAAAGGCTAAAAAAAGTTGCCAACAGTGCCCAAACACCTCCCTGAAAAATAAACCTTTATTTTTTTAATTTTTGTAAGGAAATGGAGAACAAAACATAAAACTAGCAACCATTGAATTTGAATCCCAATCAAATTTTATACATAAAAGGAACGGAAATTAAATGTTTTTATTCGATGTTCATTTACTGTAATAAGTAATTCATTGCCAGTAGACAAAATATAAATGTATAAAGTATTAAAATTCTGTTCACCATTTTGTACCACTATTCCAAGAATACCTGAAATGGGCATAGGAGCAGGAACCGTCTTTCCAGTCGCAGCCGCCACCGCCGGCTCCATCTTTTCCGGACTCCCAGTAGCATCATCTTGCTCAAAGTCCGAAAACAGACCATCCTCTGCAGCCGCGCTCCGTCCACTATCAAAAACAGTCTCGGCATCCTCTGCCACGTCCTGTACCACGGGAGTTGGAGCTAAAGCCAGAGACAAACCGGGAACGGTTTCGGGACTCTGGACTCCGGTGGCGCCACCGTCGAGAATATCATAAACTTCCTTATCGAAGAAGCCGGGCAACTTCCTCTCCCTCCTTAAATCGTTCCTCATAACCCAAAATGATTCTGTTTCATCCCTTATGTTATTTTCCCATTCTTTGATCTTCTTAAAATCACCCGCTAAATTGCTCCACCTTTTCCGACACTGCACCGGTCCCCGGTTCACGCCGTGCTTCTCACAGTAAGAAGAAACCGAAGCCCACTTTGGCTCCACTTGCGCCGACCCAAAAGCCAAGCCCGCGGCCCGCCCACGCCTGACCCGGCTCTCCGCCACTCTTTTCCCTTGTATAAGTACGAGAATTTCCTGCCTCGTCCATCGAGGAAGCCTCGGAGTTTTGCTGACGTCATCACCTCCATCAACAGACGCCGGGCGGGATTCGACGCCGTTAGTGGCGGCGTTGACGGCGCTTGAACGGCCGTCAACTGGGTCTGGAGTCGCAGCCAAGCTTAACTGCTCCAAGGCCATAAAAATCGAAGATTTTGATAAAATCTCTGTTTTTCCTTTTTTTTTTTTTGGTTAATTCGAAAACGCACGTGACAGTGAGAGTTAACTGGTGGTTGGGAAGTAACGGAGTTTTTTTTAGAAAAGCCCGTTACGCCGTTTAGAGGAGAGAGTCATGGCATCATATTTTTAAGAGCACTTGAAATGAAAAGAGAGGAAAAAAGAAAGGAGAAAAGGGAAAAGAGAGGGGAAAGGAAGAGGGGTTTTAAGGGAGAGTGTTGAGTCTCTCCTTCTTTTTACTATTCCTCTATTGACTCTTTAACCCTAATCCTTAATTAAGGTTTATTTTGGAATTATCAATTAGGAGTTATACGTCTAATAATGTTTAATTAATTATTATTAAATCATTAAATATTTTAAAAAATCAAAATCAATAGTTACGTGATCTGTTGATCGACAGTGCTAATCTCTTTCTAATAGGCTAAATGACAACTACAAATAGTTAATTTACCCAAATTGAATTAATTTGTAGCAAAAGGGTTAGTGTATTTCTTGTTTGAGACAACCAAATCTTTAAAGGGCACTCTCATATCTCACAAGAAATGAAAGAGCTCAATATAAGGTCATTTTCTTAGCGTAGAATAAGGCATTAAACGCGTTTTTTGGGCCACCTTATTCCTCATCTCATATCCTTTTCATGTCAATTATTTCATGTATTTTGCCCCCTTAAACTTTGGTCAAAACATCTCTTAGTTCCTTCCTTCTTTTCAATAAATTTTTTTTTTAAATGGTTTGATGATCATTTGAATGAATCATACAAATTTTGTTTTTGTTTTTATGATAAGGGCACCCTACCCCTGTCCTACCACTAAAGAAAAAATTTGCTATGGACTCACCTTTTCTTCTTGCCCACTCTTATCTTAATTGAATAATTTTGCCCTAATCTTCCTCACTTAATGGCTAATCCTAATGGATGGCCCCCTCCATTAAAGCCACTTTTTTTAAAATTTCCTTTGGCCTTTGGAAAAGGGATTAATCAAAGGATACAAGTAGCAAGATCCCCTCCGCTCTTTTTTTTTTTTTTAAGGAAAAAGTAATTATATTAGCATCCTTGCGACACCGTTTTCAATAATCCCTCACTAATAGAATCATTAGTCCTTAAGCTTCAATCAAGCAAATAATTAAGAAATATAAATTTATTTTGAACATTTTAAAAAGAGTGAAAAAGGCATAAGATTACAAAGAAGGATTTTGGAAGCACATATCCCATGAGGTGTGAGATTAGAGGGGTTAGTACCAAGTCACATTCTCTTTGTGATACAGTGGGGACCAATTTTGGCTTGCCCAATTTTTCTGATGCTCTTAGACGATATTGAGGGGCTAAGGCTAACTCCTTCCCCCCTAACTCTATTGGCTAACCTTTCTATTTTTTCTACTAAAGTTTCATTGGATAAAATAAATACCATTAGACAAACAACCCTTTCGCATGGCCTCTTCAAATATATTCTCTTCTTTGTTATACTTGTTTTTAGCCATATTTAAATCTCATTATAATCCGACCCGCATCGTGTATCTGGTTTTGGTGTATGAGTCTACTAACGGAGACATCTGCGTACGTAAGGTTTCGAACCTAAAACCTAATTAAGCTGTAACAAGTCATTTACCACTTGATCCAACCCCTCGTTGGTAAACTACCATGATAATATATTGTCATAATAACAAGCTAATAAAGTCAACATAAAATTGTACAAAATCCACAATCCTAGATCTCATAATTCAAGAAACATGTACCTTACTCGTTGAGGCAAAATTTATGGGTGAGTATCGGTCGTCCGGTTCGGTTTTGAGATTTCTGAAACCGACGGTCAATTTTTGGGACCATCAACCGACTGTTTAATGTTTGAAACTGTTTAGCACCAACCGACGTCGGTTGCGGTTGGTTAAACGGTTTGGGCGGTTTTGACCGTATTTTTATAAATTATTTATATTTTCGGTTTAAAAAAATTATGACTATTTATATTTCCGATTTTTTAATTTTATAAATTATTATAAACTAGCCACAGGACCGCGCTTCGCGACGGGGTTGTGAAAGGAGGGAAAAATTAAATATGAACATATAGGTATTAGCCTGTAATGTTAATTGATTTTGCATAGTCATCTTTATGATTGATTCATTTTATAACTTTTGTATAGGCTATGAACATCAGAAGTATAAAAAGGAAATAAGTAAAATATTTAGTTGGTGTTTTTTTAAGCTTAGGTAGATTATATAAATAGTGATTATTTATCGTATATTGGAAAACTAAGACCACACTTGACAGAAAATAAAACTTTAGCATATTATTATATTACATGAGAAGTCTGGACAAAAGAAAAAATGTTACTGGACAAGAGATAATTGTTTTCTAGCTACAAATAAATAAAATAACCTAGATTAACATTAACAACAAAATTAATATGAATATAATCAACACTAACCAAATAACTTAACCATAATTCAGCGAAGTCAATGATTAAATTCATTACTAAATTGAGTTTTTTGGACCTTCACTCATGTAATATAACATATGACATATATAATTTGATTAAATAATTGTAATTAACCGACACTTGAACAACCTTAATCGGACAAATGGACCGAAAATTATACAATATTAAATAGACTGGCAATCGAAACCACAAAATTTCGAAAGCTTTTTTTAGAAACAGAACATTAAAATTGGCTTCTAAGTTCTTAATGAAAGTTGTAGATCATGAAATCACATTTTAATAGACACTTAAATCACCTTAATCAGACAAATTAAACAAAAAGTACAAAAATAAAAGTCGAACCGTTAAATCGTCCAACTCATAATTGTAAAAGATTAAATAGCATAAAACATAAAAGTATGAGGATCATTTGATAATTAATCCAGCAAAAAATATTTTTTTATGGAGACCAAACATAAATATTCCCTCTTCAACCTTCCACGAAACTCATTAATCAAATTCAGGTTTCAGGCCCTTGACGGAAGTTGTAGATCACACAATAACCTTTTAACCGACACTTGAACAATCTCAATTGGACAAGTGGACCAAAAATTATACAATATTAGATAGACCGGCAATCGAGACCACAAAATTTCAGAAAGCATTTTTTAAACTCAAAACTTTAAAATTAGTTTTTGAGTACTTCATGAAAGTTGTAGATCATTAAATTACCTCTAAATAAACACTTGAATCACATTAATCGGACAAACAGAACAAAAAATAAAAGAATTAAAGCCAAAACGTTAAATCGTCCAACCCATAATTTGTGAGGGATTAAATAGCATAAAGCATAAAAGTATAGGGATCATTTGCTAAATAATCCAGAAAAAAAAAAGATTAGTTTATTGAGAGTGGGACCTATCAATAGTAACTTTTAATCAAAGTTCCCAAAACGCCCTTGGTTATCAACCTAAATAGCAAAAAAAAAATCGAACATAAAAATACCGAAATACCCCTGACAATTTGTTCTTGGATGAATGTGGTGCTTCCTATAGCTGGACAAAAGGGTAATTTCCTTTTCAACTTTAATATATGTTATTATATATAATAATATAAAGAATTAAATAAATATTATATATATTAATATATTTGATATTATATATATATATATATATTAATAAACAGTCTGTTCAGATCGGTTACGGTTTTGAAATTTCCAAACTCGAGCACCGACCGTTTATTCTTCTTCCTTTGGCGATCTAAACCGTCCAGATTGATAAAATCGCTCAACCAGCCCAGCGAAGGAGAAAGTTGACAGTTTTGGTTGGTCTGGGCGGTTTGGACCGCCTAATGCTCACCCCTAAGGCAAATACTCATGTGCTTCTATTTTATTCTTTATATATAATAACTTTTTTCATCCAAAATACTCAAATGTGACTCTTTTTTGTCTTTTGATTTATTGATTCAATTTTAATGGTAATTGTCTTGTTTGGACAAAGAAATCTCTCAGAGTGTGTTTGGATGGGGGAATTTGAAATTTCAAAGAATTTTGAAATGAAAGATTTTTACAATCTATCAATTCAAAAAGCTAGTAATTAGAATTAAATAGTTGGGATGAAGAATTTTTAAAAAGAAATTGTAAATAGCTTGAAATTTTTAATGCAATAAACCATAATTATAAAAAATAATCTTAGAAATAAAAAATATTCGATATGGATATCATTTAATGTGTAAAATTGTATAGATAATGGAAAAAAACCACCATATGAAAAGGATTTTGGAGAGATGTTTTGGGCCCTCCAAAAATCCCTCTCCAAATTCTTAAGAAATTTGAAAACCCAATATCTTTTTTGACAAACAAGGATTTTTAATTTTAGGTTTTTAAAAGTCCCTCTCCAAATGAAAGTCCTCCTTCACAACCCCTATCCAAACACACTTAGATTTTTTTGAGAGTGTGTTTGGATTAAGATTTTGTAAAATATCAAAATATTTTAAAAGAAAGATTTCAAAAATGCATATATTTGAAATGATTATTTAAAACTCATAATCGCTCCCTCTGAGTTAAAACAATCAACCACTTCCGGGGTATCTAAACATTTCCACTTCTGGGAATTTAATCTTGCATCTTACTAGCTCGCCATATACCAATACCATAAAATGATTTCTCAGATGTTGATGTTGGCAACAATTTGGTAAATAAATCTGCAAGATTGTTGGTGGAGCGAATTTATATAACATCAACTTGTCGACTTTTTTTGAGTTCATGAGTATAGGAAATATGTGTCAAGATGTGCTTGGTCTTATCACCCTTAAAATATTCTCCCCTGACTTGTGCAATACAAGCAACATTATAATGAGAGAATTTGTAACCGGTTTCAATCCACAAGTCCTTTAGACATGTGCTATAACAAATTTTAACCAAACACACTCTCTTCCGGCCTCATAGAGGGATATAATCTTAGAGTGGTTGGAAAATATACCTACTAGCGTATGCTTAGTAGAACACCAAGAATAATTGTATCGTTATAGCATAACAGGTAACCGGTTTTATAGCGAGCTTTATGCGAATCAGACTGATACTCCGCATTGGCATATCCTACTTAACCAAGATTAGTAGTTTTCTTAAAATAACCCCAAAACTATGGTACAACGGAGATGAGATACAATATGCTTAACAATATCTCCAAGTTGGCTAATAACTTAAACATGCATTTACCAAATACATTATTCCTCTGATAACATTGAGGTATGGTACCTCAGGACCAAGCATATCCTCATCGATTTGTTTAGGAAAAAACATGTCCACTTGGGGATTAAGGGGCCTTAGAACCATAGGGGTGCTCAAAGTATATCATTTGCTTTGTGCTTAAGCTCTAGACCAAGGCATAATTTGGTTTTACCCAAATCATCAAACTCCTTTTCAAGTAGTTAGCAGTTTGGGACAACTCTTTAGGAGTTCCAATCAAATTTATATCGTTGACATAAAATGCTACTATAGCAAATACAATTTACGATTTTCTTAATAAACACACATGGGTAGATGGGATCTTTTTATACTCTTCCTTAATCAAGTACACGCTTAAGCGTTGATACCACATGTGGCTGGATTGCTTCAACCCATATAAAGATTTTTTGCAACTTTTGAGAATAAGTTACGGGGAGTGTATGCTTCAGACATTTTAAATCCCTCGGGAATATAAATATTGGAATGTATGCTTCAGGCATATTATATCCTTTGAACCATAAGTATGTCATCACAATGTTCATATAACATGTTTCCAATTTTATAAGGAAATGAATTTGTATTCATCACAAGTGAATACATTACAATCGGCCCCAGTTCTCTAAGTGAACCCTTGGGCTACAGGTCAGGTTTTATACCTCACGACCTTATTTTCTTCATTTCATTTCCAAACAAATACCCATTTTAATCCAACGGGTTTAAGTCCAAAAACATCATTCTTTGGCAAGGGAAGCCAATTCTTCCTTGATTGCTTCCTCTCATATAGGCCAATATTGCCTTTGATGACATTCAGTTATAAACCGAGGTTCATCATCATCGATTAAATTTCATGAGCGATTCAGAGAGCGAACGCATCATCGATGATTATCTCATTCTGATCATAACAATGGAAATTCTAGCATTCCCGGGGTCGGTGATCTTTTCATGGGTTTGTGCCACTACAGGGGAAATATGTTCATGAATTGTGCCTCTTCAGGGGCAATATTATGCTCTCTCTCTATTTTGTGCCATATTAAAGGCAACTTGATTTCCTCGAGAAAGACCAATATATATGCTCTTCCGGAGCAGATTCTAAATTCCTCCCCCTTCTTTTTCGAGGAACTATATCTTTTGATCCCATCGGTTTTCCATGCTTCAGGCATGGTCACTTTGATCCATCAAGTTCTTCAGGGACATCTATCTTAGCTGGAACATTCACAACTTATTAAAATTTAATTTTAGTAGGCTGATGAAATATATTGGGCAACTTGATTGCATTAACTTGCAAATGGATCAAATTTTGCACCTTTCACATTCATGTATTATTGGGTCTTAATGAGACAATCTTTTTTCTATGAGAAAACTTCAGGTTTTCGTGCTATCCATCTTTGGAAGCCTTTGGTTTCCCAAGTAATGGGAACAATCTCATGATAATCCGCGAATCTTGCGGTAAATAAATCACCCATCAATCGTTCAAATAACCTAAAATAGACAGTGAATCAATCCCAACATAAATGCCCATACGTCGTTGGAGACCCATTTTAATCATTTGCGGTGGTGCTACAGGCACTTGAACAACGCAATCAAGGTTGCAAACATGTGAAATGTCCGACTCATGGCCTAGGACTAATTGAAGGGGAAATTCTATGACTAAAGGGGCATTGATTTTCAATGGCATGGAGCTCTACATGCATATATTTCTCCTTCAGGAGGCCAAATAAATAAAATGTTTATTCGTACGACAGGTACGTGCCCAGTGTTCAGTCATTCCATAGGCTTCTGGCCATTTAAGATTCATAGAGCATTATCTATAGATAAACTTTCATTCTCATGAGAATTATATGTATATGCTCAAAGCCTCAACAGAGGCATATTAAGTATGGTCATGGTCATAATAATTATTTCCAATATGCTCATGGCCTTTATAATGGCCCATGATACCAGCCTCTATAACGACCCATAATAATGGCTTCTATAATAGCCCATATAAAATTACGCATGTAATTAGCATTTCACTTTTCATTACTAGCAAGGCCTTGCAGAGATACATCTCAATATCAAGACAAAAGTCATTGCCATTCACCATAATCTATAAAATAAATAGATGATTACGGAATCAATGTTATTATGACAACTGCAGGTGTCAAAACTCTATCGATAATTGGCAATACTTTTGTACTTGAAAATAACAAGATTTACAAGTGTAATCTTTGGAGAACAAGACTTTTGTGTCTTTCAAAGATCGTCTCCTTATATTCTTGATGATTCTTTGTATCATCATTGTGCTTGAATGACCAAGGCAATCATGCCAAAATCTGAACACATTATGATTTAATTTTCAAGGCATAATAGTAACTCTTTTGGAGGAAAAACATTCAACCCAGTAATATAGGCTTATAGCCTTTCATAGATGGTCTTCTGGCCCATCTTAAAGTGATAATTTAGAATATCTTTATCCATTTCAGTTGTTTTCTCAAGATGTTACCCATTATGGTGTACAACTAAGAACTTCCTCATTGATTCATTACTTAATATTGCATCTTCAGGATGCAAAACAGTGCCATTAAACAACTATGTATGGCATATGGCATATCCAAAGCCATCTATTATTTTGGCAGGACCAAAAATGATATTGACATTTGCTTGCACAATGTCACACTTGAGAAAAAGTCTTTGCTACGTAAAATGGTATGTATCGTAGCATTATCAAGAAAACATGCATTTTCTTTTTTCACAATATTTCCCATTTGCACTTATGTTGACAACTTCAGGTGTCAAATGAATATTTTATCGACAAGATGATTGTCTCAAATATAGAGTAAACAAGCGTACTAAAAATTACACCAGGTTAATTCCCAGAAAAGAATGGAGGAGTCACAAATGGTCTCACTTAAAATCCATACTCCTTGGACAAAATTTTCCTAGACATGTAATTAAAGCACAATGACAACTTCAGGTGTCAAAATATATAGAATAATGAATCAAAAATTGTTATGACAGCTTTAGGTGTGAATAAGAAATTAATAGTGAATATGACAACTTCTTGTGTCAATTTGAAAGGTAAAACCATGACAACTTCTGGTGTCAATTGAATAAAATTATGACATCTTCAAGTGTCTATTGGAAATTTATCATGACAACTTCTGGTGTCAATTGTAAGACCATTGACAACTTTTGGTGTCAAGTGTAGGATCATGACAACTTCTGGTGTCAAATGTAAGATCATGACAACTTCTGGTGTCAATTGTAAGATCATGACAACCTTTGGTGTCATTTGGAGAGTAAAATAAATTGTGACAACTTCTGGTGTCATTAATGATTATTCAAAAGAAATCTCAATATATAGAAACATTTATCTTTGATGGCCCATGGTGCTCACACTCTTATTAGGAGAGTTTAGAAATATGCCAATGATGTTTGATTATTCGGCAATGAGCAGTGCTCATGACATAAATATAGTATCAACTCCACACCAAACCAATGACTTAGTTTATCTGCGACAAAACTTTACCATTTTTGTCTCCACAAGAGCTTGGCACTTTGTTAGTAATGAAAATTTCATGCCAAGATGTCAAATTATTATGTACTATGCCAATACTAGTTTATATGCACAAATAAAAGCTTAATTTATGCGCACAAATCTCTAATAATGAATGGAATGACATAAACATATAATTAGTGAAAGAATTAGAAAATTTCGACCTTATTTTTGAATAGAGGGCACTGAAAAACCTTAGGAACCGGTTTCGTAGTGCCAAAAACCGGGATGAAATCAACCAAACCGGTCAGATGAATATTGTGGTCTGAATCAAGTCACTGGTCGAACCGACTGCATTGACTTGTGCAGAAAACAGAGGTGGCGCGTGAAAAACTTCGATCGGGAGGCGAGGGCGCGTCCAGCCTCCGATTAAGGTGGTTCTGGTGGCTTTGAAACGATATCAATGTGTAGAATCTAGCGGTAAGGGAGGTGAGAACAATTGTCGATCGAAAAATTTTCAGATCTCGGGTCAATTCTAAAACTTTGATCGTGTGATCTTATTTGGCATCGGAATAGACTGAATTTTTGATATGTTACTCTCTAAGATATTCCGAATCTAACGGTGTGGGAGGTGAGAAAAAAAGATAATGAAAAAAAGGGACAAATTTTTTCAGAGATTTCTCGTGCTGATATCGTGTTATAAACTGATGAAGAACTCAAAGAACAATAGAGAGAAAAGAGAAAATTTCTATTATTCCAGATTGAAGAGAATACATAAATCTAAAATGTGTGTAAAATAGCTTAGGGGACTCCCTTTATATAGTGGAGTAATTCCCTTTACATTTAATGCTAATCTACTTGACTTGCAAGCAAAGTAATATCCAACAACAGATGATGCTCCAGGGAACCTTCCAAGTAATCTCCTTGTAATCTTTCTTGATTCTCTCATTAATGCTTGATTCTCTCTTAAACCCAAATGGGCCTAATATAGTTGGGCTTAGTGTGGTGTGAAATCCATAATTCCATAACACTCTTCAAATTCTTAGGAAATGTAAAAACCCAACTCTATTTTTGCCAAACCAAGAATTTTAAGATTTTAAAAAATCCCTATTTAAATGAAATCCTCCTTGAAAATTCTCATCCAAACACACTCTGAAAGTTTTTAATAATTTTTCTTTAATGAGATATTTCAATGCTTAGAACTTGCTATTTTTTTTTATAAAATACTTTTTGTCCCGCTTGATTTTACTTCTGGTTATCCCGCCTAATAATTAAGGTATCAAATTAACTTCAGATTTAGCCCCTAGCTACAAATAAGGAGGGTTTGCAAAGTAGATCCCTTGATTTTAGGGAATTATTGAATAGGGTTTTAGAAATTATGGTAACTTTTTCCAATGTCACGTTAGGCAGGATATTAGACGATAAAATTAGGCGGAACAAGTAGCATTACTTTTTTTTTAGTCGGGGCAAAATCGAAACTAGTGGATAGAAATGGGTGTGATGATCAGAATTTATTTATTTATGTATAAAGAAAAAAAAGAAAAGAAATGAGATTATTGTGTAGACTATCATCATATGGGATAAAAATCTTCTTCCCCCATTTTTTGTGCCCTACTGTGCCCCATCCACCAAATAATGACACATGTCATTTTTCAGTTTTTAATGTTATTCCTTGTTTGCCTAGTTAAATTAAACTTTATATTTTCATTCTAAAACCCTATAGGGAATGTATTAAAATTTAGGACTAACCCTTATATATAATTATTTGTTGTTAATTTGGGGCTAAATCTGGTTTTAATTGAGTTTTTTACTATTTGTTAAAACTCAAAAACAAACAAAGTATAATACTAAGGACACGTGACATAATTTGGTGGATGGGACACAATGGGGCATAAAAAATGGGGAAGAGGATTTTAATTCCATCATATGTAGTACCCAGAGAGAAAACTTCTACCAAATTGGCATAATGTTGTAAGCTAAGGATAAACTCATAAGGAAGCTATGCACTTGCCAATTTGGTTAATTCTATCTCTATACACTCCTCAATTTTCTACTTGCAAAGAAGGCAAGCAATGTGGTTAACTTTACGTTTAAAAATATTGTTTATAGCAAAAAAACAAAGTTGATTAATAAGAGATAGAATTATTAAAAGAGGGTGTCCTTATTACATTGATCAGATTTAAAGCTATAAGTGATCATAATTCCTTTTGTTTTCTAATTATTGAACTAATTACTATTTCAATGGGGTTAATTATGCTAATTTCATGTGCTGCTGTTGGGATTATTCATATGTTTTTGATTTGACTATCGGGTCTCCTTAAAAGTTAAAACTTGAAAATCTCTTCATTTTTCTCTTTTTCATGGTTTCTGTGGGACAGCATGCAAATTGCAAATGCAATCGTCTACCCTTTAACACTAGAATTATCTTCTAATTATGGTTTTTAATACTAAAAGCAGTTAATGGAATGGGTTAGTGATGTTTCCCACGCCCCATTTATTCATTGACAAAAATCTATAAGAATCATAAAAATAATAAAAATAAAACCTTAATTAATCGGGAAAACTTATTGATCATCATCATAGTATCATTTTGGATTGGACTGATGAACCTCTACATAGAATTCGAAGTTGATCTCATATATACTCTGATTGCTATAATTGATTGCAATGTTGAAAGAGAAAACAAAATGAATTATTTTCTTACCCCAATTGGTTTGGTCAGCTGGACTACAAGTTCCATGTTTCATGGAAGATTGGCTAGAACATAAGTCAAAAACCAAAAATATTCAATTTACTTTTTCGAATTGTTGAAAACTTTGTTGAATGTTTCCTAAAAAAGAAGTCTTTTGTTGAATCTTGAATTGACATCTTTAAATTTCACCTTCTAGCTAGAATTCAAATGTGAAGTGTCTACACCACTTAATTAAGTAGCATTTCAAAATTTGGTATATATATGATACTTAAAACTAAGATACAATCGTTGAAATTAAGAGTCTCATACAAATATATCAATATATATAATCTTATAATTGTTGACGTTTTAAGTTCAGATTCATATGAATTTTGAAGACATGATTGTTAAAAGCTAGAAGATACAAGGACCCAAACTTATATCTCTATTTGAACCGTAATTCTAACTTTGAAAAGATTATCCATATTTGCAATAGTATTTGAATTAATTAATGGTAATGTCTCTTTCTCAAGATTTTGATGCTTGCATTTAAGAAAATGTGCTGGCTATATATTCATTTATCAAAGGGACTTATCACAAGGTTTTTGACTCTTTCTCCATATATATTGTTTGAATTCCTTTGCTAATTTCTGCAAGTAATTAGCATCTTAGAATGGGATCCGAGCATTTTCGAGGAAATTACTTAACAACAAAAATCCTTAATACCATAACATGCAACGGGTTGATCAAAGGATTAGAAAAATTGGCTTTAAATCTTAAAAACAATGGAATGACCTTGGTGAGATGTCAGCATTTCAAACCCTTAAGAAGGGGTAAGAAATATTTTTATTAATAAAGTCTTTCAGTCCTTATATAGAAAATTATATGGCATTGGGGAATGATCTAGGTTTAATATATTTCGAGCCTATCGTAATTGTTTTTGATATTTCGTATACGATACATACAATTTTCCAACATAAATTAACATTAACTAATTGTTAATTTTTAATAGGGTAAAATACCCAAAATCAGAAAAAAAATTTGGTGAAATGCTCAAATTAGGCCTACCTAGCTCTTTTGATTGAATCTAATTAGGCCTAAAATTATGCAATATCAATCACATTTTAGATGGAAAAAAGGCCTAGTTTGATTAAAACAAATTCTAACTCTTAGACCTAATTAGATTCAATCAAAAGAATTATATCTTATTTGAACATTACACCAAACTTTTAGTCCTGATTTGGGTACCCATTGTTAATAATAGTACATTGTAAACTTAGGGTTGGGAATCGGTCGGGTTTGGTTTCTTTTTTCAGTTTTTTCGATTTCAATTTTTGAGATATTGGAAACCGATCACCGACCGAAACATATATGAAACTGATGAAGGTCGGTGCCATTGGTTTCGGTCGGTTCCATCAGTTTTCGGAAACTGCAATTACATTCCAGCCACATTTTTCTGTGCTTTCTTTTCAACCTCCTCAATCCTCATGGGCTTCTTCTTCCACTGTAAACCACAAAATTAAGACTTAACAGAGCACTTATCTTCTCTCATGGCGTCGTCATCGCTATGAAGAAAGAAGGAATTTTGAGTTTACTGTAGTCTTCTTTCTTCCATCAAAATTCAAACAAATTTAAAACTGCAAAAAACAAAATTAGGGTTGAGAAAGAAGAGAGACTGAAAAGTGAGACAGGGAAGAGAGAAAGAATAGAGAAAATGTCGAAAGGCCAGAGGGAGGAGAGAGAGGAAAATTAGTTTTTTAGGTTTTAATTAGTTTAAGTTTATCTTTTTGATATAAAATATATATTATATATAATTTATAAAAATTTAATTTAAATATTAATATACACGAGAGGGGTAGCCCGCGCGTGCGCTGCGGGCGTGTTTTTATGTATTAATTATATTTTGTCTGGTCAGGAAAAGGTATGATAACACTAAAAGATAAGTAACCAATCTGAAAGTTTAAAAGACTGTAAAAGATAGAAAATCCTTTGCTTGTACATGAGAAATTATAAACATGGTCTCTATTTAAAAACTTAGATACACACTTCTGAGAACAAAGAAGTGTAAATTTATATATTAAACTTGGTACTGCACTGGATTTTGTTTAAGTCCTTTGATCTTCATACTCTTCCCCTGTTGAATTTGTGAAGACAAAATTAGAATATGAAAGATGTGGTATGACTTTTCTTTTTTTTTTTGGGGGGGGGGGAGGCTATTACTATGTGAATGGATCTCAAACCCTGAGAAACTATACCATCACATGCAACGAAAAGGAAACCCAGTTGCCTGCAAATAGAACACCACAGCTGACATCAAACTCTCTATGGCACAGTGATTAACCTCTAAAAAAAAATCATCAGACAACGCAACAAAAACAAATCTAAAAAAAAGAAGCCACCCTTACAGGACGTGTGTGACTGTAATTGATTTCTTGGATGAACTGCTTGCAAAAGTTTAAACTTATATTAAAACAATGAATACTAATATTAAAACTTATATTAAACTTAAAAATTAAGAACAATGAATACTAAACTTATATTAAAACTTCACTCGACCAATAAAAATTATATTGTAGCTTGTAAAATACTTCTCTTATAACTTTTCCTCCTTATGATTAGAAAGGACCATTGCAAACCCAAGCATCTTGTTCATATATCATCAAACAAAAAAACTTGAATAACTTCAAATATATTATCAAAAGTCAAATATACATCTCTCATTGTTAGTTGTAATTACCTTTTCTTCCATGACAAAAACACCAGAGTCCGTATTCAGCAAATCGAAACCAATTACATCATTTAAAGCAGCTTTGAATTGAGTAAACAAACAACACTCCATGGTTAACAATGAATCAAGCAAAATCTAACTCTAAGAAGGGTGAAAAGATCCATTGAACCTGAAAGGTTTGCAGAAACTCCTCTAGTTAATTCCAGCTGGTGGCTTAGTATTACTATAGAGCTAGTTAAGAACCATAAAAAACAGAAACACTGATCAATCAAATGGATCATGAACCCATTGAAAACTAAAAATGTGAGCGAATAAAAAAAAGCTATATGGAACTTACGCATCTATAAGCAGAGAGAGGTGCGGTGGCAGCGAAGGCAACAATGAACATACTTGTGAACTCAATTTTGTTAAACCTCTAAATAGAAAATGATGTTATAAAATGGAACATTGAGAATCATTCGGTGTAGGAAGCAGTGAACATACCTGTGATTCTTCTAAACCGAATTAAAGTTAAGCTGGATTGCATGCTTGGTGATCAAAAAGACACCAAAGACGGTCAGTCCATACGATGCATACTTGTACCACCTAATAAATAAACATGTGATTATTTTTTTTCATGTTTTGAAATAATGATCAAACCTATCAACTTGAAAAGAATTAAGGAAGGATTTTGGGTCTAAATAAGTATAACCATGCCCCCTTCCCACGGTTTGAAATGAGTTGATCAATAGTTTCTGGGGACACATAAAACGGCCCTTTATGGGGATTCTGAATCCGAATTGTTCCAATGTCATCCTTGATAGCCTACCATGTATAGGAGGGAGAAAATGAGAATGGCAAATAAACAAATGACAACCCAAATTTGGCAATTGAACCTGAAAATAACACTTTTCTAAATTGTAATTTCTAAAATGTGAAATAATCTTTGAACTCAAAACCTGCTCATAGAAAGCAACAATGCAGAATCTTGAATCCAAGGACATGGAAACAAACATTTAGTTGCAAGTATGAAAAACGACAAAAATTTTTCAAACAATGCTCTTTTAATTAAAACAAAAGAAAAAGTTATCGTTTCCTCATATTTCCTCTACTATACCTGGAGCCGCTTCTCCGTTCATTTCTCTTAACTGACTTAGTCATGAGTTTTTGCATCCTGAGTTGGATGGTAACCTGGAGGCCCTACTTGCGAAGCCATCTCCTTTTTCCACTACATCACAGAGTAAAATAAAGATCAATGTCAATCTTCTTGTTTGTCTCTCTCTTTTCCTTTTGGGGGAAAAGATGCAGAATCTTGACTTAGATATTGCTATGAAAGAGAAGTTTCAATCCAATAACTCCAAAGGAGAAAATCTCAACACAATTTAGCTAGGAATCCATTCATTTTTTTTTGTAACAGACATGGACAAACAGAACTTGATCAGGACAATTGCAATTGAAAATTTAAAAAAACTAAAACTCGGGATGACAGAATTGGAAGCACACACCGTCAGGCAGAAAACGATGACATTCATAAGATAATAACCACAAAAACAATAACATAAAATGTAAACAACAGAAAACCTAGATTAGAGAAGAACATTTAATAGAACAAACAATTGGATTCAATCAATAACTCAGAATATAATAGTTTCCAAACCTGTGAATTTCACCGGAGATAAGAACGGCCAACCAAGATGCCTTGAACACAACCAAAGGGAAATTGATAGGAAAACAGAATGGACTTGAAGCAGAAGCAATTCATCAAGGGATGGGGCTAAAAAAATCTAACGTAGATTTGAAATACCCCGAACTGCATCTAGCCCGAATAAACAAAATAGAAAGGAATGGGGAAGGGATATGGAAGGAGAAGAGAACGGAAGAGAGGAGAGTGATGATTCTTCAATTAAAAGTGGCGTTTGTACTTCTATGCCTAAGTTGCCTTTGATGCTTGATTTTGGGAGAAACGTATAGTTGTGTTAGAGAAGGGGGAAATACCAAAAACACTGAACAGAGACCAAACATCATTAATGCCAAAATCAACCAAAATCAAGCATTAATGCCATTAATTAGTTCACACACTAACAAAACTAATGCAATGACATAAAAGGACATGGAGGGTAGAAAGACATAGGGAATTGCATGTGTCTTTTTAAGTAATTAACCATGTGTAAACCACCAAAAGAAAGGAAAAACGGTGGGAATAGCATTAATCACACCAAAATGTCAAAATGACACATAAGGACAGTTCATTTCAAACAAAAGGGTTAAGATTAGAAGGGTTTTAAAGTAATCAGCCATTTGAGAAATGACTAAAACGGGGCGATAAGGTCGTCCCAGGTTAAAAGTTAAAAGGAGCAATGAGTAATTTCACCTGGTTACAAAAATAATAGTATGTATATATATAATCTGTTATTATTTATTTTGAAATCGGTCGGGTTGTCGGTCGGGTTTTAAACAAAAACACCAAACTCGATCACCGATCGATTCCCCCAAAACACCGTCGGTTAGAGCCGATGCCACCGATCGGCCACCTCACAACCGAGCCGACAGGCGTCGCTTGCGTCGGTGACGGTCGATGGCGGTGAATAATGCCCAACCCTAATTGTAATTATATACGTGCTATTCTGTTGGATATTTGGACTTTGCATCAATGTTGTTACAGGTTAACAAACCCGTTAACAAACTCTTTTATTTGGTAAAAGCTAAATGGATTATCTTTATAATTTGATTTGAATTGAATTAAAAATGATAATAAGGAGATAATTTCTTGATAATTAATATTTAATAGGAAATCATCTAGACTTAAGTATTTCACTTGGAATACTAATAGAGAAGAAAATCAACATAGGTTTTTTTTATAGAAAATTTCCACATGGAAGGTTTCTTGCTCCATTGTAAGTAAGGTTTTTACACTGTGAATAGCGAGACTCTCAGTTATCCTTGTAGTAGGAGTCCACCACATTTATTGCAAATCAACAAGCATCATAATTGATCCTACAAGATTCCTGGTTTGGTTTTCTTTCACTTTTGCATTTATTGATCTATATAATTACATGTTTTAACCTATGTTTCATGCTATGCTATGTTATCCTACATTGGTATCAGAACTTAATTTAATCTTTTTCATGTTTGTGATCTCCTTTTATGGCTTTTTGACATGATTTTTGTCTTAACAGAAAAGCATGTCAGGCATGATTTCCTGGTGATATAATCCTATTGTGCGGCTTGTATGATATGCTATTTTTGAGGTTCAATTTTTTTATCAATAAAGGTGCAATATATTAAAGATTAAGTTCTAGAACGAAATACAGTTTGTCCATCTGCATCTAGTAGAAGCAAATTAACAACAAAAGAAGGAGGTTGTTCAAAGGTAATAAGTGCCTCCTTAAAATCATTACAAACCACACTACTACCATGCCTAGCAAGAGCATCTGCACAGCCATTTCCCTCCCTAAATATATGTTGTATTCTTACTTATTCAAACCGCTTGAGCAATGACCTACAATTATTAATCAAAGAATTAAGTATATCTAGGATTAGAGCAATTAGAGGCAGTAACAGAGGTTAGAACAATAGAAGCATCAAACTTGATAATGAGCTTTTTAATATCAAGGGAAAGTGCAAGATTAAGACCATCCTTAAGTGCCCAACTCTCTGCCATAAGAATTGTAGTATAACCAAGGTATCTTGAAGTGCCTCCAATCCAGTCCCCTAAGTGATTTTTAAGAAGGCAACCTGCACCATATTTTCCAGGATTGCCCAAATATGACCCATCACAATTTAGCTTAATCCATCCATGATCAGGAGGCTGCCATTTGATAGGGAGAAAGGAGGGTAAACCAACTCTTTTCTTTGTCACTGCCAAAGAAAAAAATCAATAGCCTTAATGTTTGCTTTGTGAATAATAGCATCAACAAAGTCTGGTGGGTTTCCACGAAAAAAGATGATACTATTACACCAAAGCCAGATTTCTCAAATAATATGTAAGTTGATAAGGCCCTTTGGGATCGAGTGAGATGAGCATGATTTATCCAAGACAAGGTTTTTTAACCAATCTTTAAAAGGTGCAAAGGTCGGTATGGCAAGTTTTCTCCAAATACCTTGAACAATGGAACAATCCTGGAATAGATGATGAATATTTTCAGGGGAAAGATTACAAAGGGGACAACAAGGAGGGACAACAATGCCCCTATGAAGCAACAAAGATCTATATTTGGAAGAATCTCTAAGAAACACTGCCAAAGGAAGAAGTTAAGATTAGGGAGACAATTTAAATTCCAAATCCAAGAGTGACTATCACCAAAAGAGTTAAATCCTTTGTCCAAGGAGTAAGCAGAAGCTAAGTTAGATTTTCCATCATGCGAAGCATCCCAAATGAAAGAATCCTCAACACTAGAAAGCTGAATAGGGGTGGCAAGAATGGTATCAAAACAATGTTTAGGGAGAGGGAAAGAAAGGAATGAAAGGGTGGAAAAAAACTGATTGATAGTAATAAACTCTTCCCCAAAATTAAAGGGACCATGGATAAGGGATTTGAAGGGGACCAAAAGTGGTCCAATTGTCATACCAAAAGGAGGTACTAAGTCCACGGGTGATAGCGTTCCCCGTACCTTGTTCCACAACAGCGTTTGCCCAAGTCATGGATCTCCAAGTAGGAGAAGCACATGGTCTGTTAGAGGACAAGTAATCTCCATGATAGCATAAAGAGTTTTTTCCCATAAGGAGTCTGGATTTGTCCTAAAATTCCACACCAGTTTCCCTAGGTAAGCTTTATTAAAGGATTTTGCATCAGAGATTCTCAATCCTCCAAGACTCTTAGGTTTAGTAATTTCAGTCCAATTCAACAAATGAATTTTTTTTGTTGAGTCTGTATCTCCCCAAATAAAATCTCTGCAAGTCCTATCAATTTCAGCAATGATGGAAAAGGGAGGGCTCGACATTGCATCGAAATAGCAGGTATGGTTTCAAGAACAGATTTGATAAGGACAAGTCTACCCACAGCAAGAAGAAGCTTTGATTTCGAACCAGCCAGTTTCCTTCTCATCTTTTCAATGATGAAAAGATAATCAGCTTTCTTAATGCGACTAGTATGCAGTGGGAACCCTAAATATTTGCCTAGATCTTTAGTTTCTTGAATATCTAAGGCAGCAAGAAGAGTGTTTTTATGAGCAGGAGAAGTGTTTGGGGAGAAAAACACATTGGATTTGTCAAGATTAATCCTTTCACAAAAGGATTTTAAGAGTGTCACGCATGGTCATGGCAATTTTAATGTCAACATGACCAAAAAGAAAGATGTCATCTGCAAAAATTAGATGAGAGAATTCAGGACTGTTTCTGGAACACTTGACCGGTTTCCAATTCTTGGCAGAACAAGCATCATTGATTTGAAGGCTAAGATATTCCAGGAAAAGAATGAAAATATAAGGAGAAATGGTATCACCTTGTCTGATGCCCTTGCTTGGGGAGAAAAAAATCAATTGGAGTACCATTGACAAGGACAGAGATTTGCGAGCCTGAGATACAACTCAAAATCAAAGAAATCCATTGAGGAGGAAAATTAAAAAATAGGACTTTCCTAACAAAGCTCCATTCCAACCTATCAAATGCCTTCTCAATATCCAGCTTAATAGCCATAAACCCAGCTTTTCTTTTCTTCCTGCTAAAAGAGATGACAATTTCTTGTGCAATGATAACGTTGTCCACAACCGTTCTACCAGGGATAAAACTTGCTTGTTGGGGTGCGATCAATTGATTAAGGTAGGGTGTAAGCCTGCGAACCAAAATTTTTTGTCACAACCTTATAAGGAAAATTGCAGAGCCTTATAGGTTTAAATTGATCAATGCATTCCAAATTAGGAATTTACGGAATGAGAGAGAGCAGGGACAAGTTAAAATCAGAAGGCATGATCTTTGAAAAATCTCTTTAATTAAAGCACAAAATTTATCTTTGATAACCGCCCAACAATTTTGGTAAAAACCTGGGTGGAGGCCATCATGCCCAAGTGCTTTGAAGGGTTTGAAAGTCCAGACAATATGTTCAATTTCAGCATCAGAGACTGGTGCTAAAAGGAAGACCACATATTGTCATCAAGAGCAATGGAGAGCAGGGACAAGTTAAAATCAGAAGGCATGATCTTTGAAAAATCTCTTTAATTAAAGCACAAAATTTATCTTTGATAACCGCCCAACAATTTTGGTAAAAACCTGGGTGGAGGCCATCATGCCCAAGTGCTTTGAAGGGTTTGAAAGTCCAGACAATATGTTCAATTTCAGCATCAGAGACTGGTGCTAAAAGGAAGACCACATATTGTCATCAAGAGCAATGGAGAGCAGGGACAAGTTAAAATCAGAAGGCATGATCTTTGAAAAATCTCTTTAATTAAAGCACAAAATTTATCTTTGATAACCGCCCAACAATTTTGGTAAAAACCTGGGTGGAGGCCATCATGCCCAAGTGCTTTGAAGGGTTTGAAAGTCCAGACAATATGTTCAATTTCAGCATCAGAGACTGGTGCTAAAAGGAAGACCACATATTGTCATCAAGAGCAATGGAGAGATTTGGTCCACCCGAAGGGAGGAGAGGAACAACAGAAAGAGAAGTAAAGAAAAGGGATTGATAGTGCAGAGAAATAAGGTTCTTGATCCCTATAGAATCCTCAATCCAATTCCCCATACTATCCTTCAATTTAACAATACGATTAAAACTTCTCCTAACTATCCTTCAATTTGAGGTTCATATGACTTGTATCCATGGAAATATTCATGGCCAAACTTGTGAATCAAAATCTTTGACTGATTTTTTTGATATGCCAAAATTGAAAGTGATGCATGTGTTTAGCATATGGATCCTAATTTCTTGAGCTTTTTATCGTTGTATTATTTGCATCAATCGAACTTGTATCTTGAGAGAATTTTATGTTTCAAGTTTTAGGGACTAAATTGAAAAGAAAGGAAATATAGAGGTTGAAGAATGAAGATGAAGTGCAGCCAGCAACTCGCCCACTCTCCTCAATGACATGTGCGACTCACCTTGGAGCCCTATTAGCAGATTGAGGGCACTAACAAACATCGGAGGCTAAGGCAAACAACTTTCGTATGTTGATTGAGAAGATGTTCAGCTGGAAGATGGCGGGTGGGGTGTATGCGCCGCTCAACGAGAGTGAGATCTCAAATAGTTTTAAAGTGAAGAAAATGCAACCCTACTTGTGCTTGGTGGCACTTATAGTGTCCCAGTGGCTCGTTTTATGTAGGGATGGCAGCAGTGCGGATAACCACAAAATTTTCACTATCCAAACCGAAACCGTTTAATTATTCAGTATCCAAAATCGCATCCAAAACCGCTTAAGTTTCAAAGACTATATCCAAATCCGCACCGAAACCGCGTAATAAAAACCAAATCTGCACCGCAAAACCGTTTATTAAACGGATATCCACTTAAAAACCGAATCCGCAATCCGAAACCGCAAACCATTATAAATTTAAGTAAGTTTTTGGGTTTGTAACTTTTTGGGGCCCTATTAGCATTTGGCCCAAATAACTCAATTCAATATTAAGTGGATTTTAAACGGTTTTTAACTAGATATCCGCTATCCAAAACCATTTAACCTATACGATTTCGGATAACGAATATCCAAGGCCTTAAACCCGAAACCGCACCGAATCCGCGTCAGATAGTAATCTCACTATCCAAAACTGTTTAATAAATGGATTCGGATTTTTAATGGTTTTAAACGGGTTGGATAACCGCAAAAAACCGCACCGCTGCCATCCCTAGTTTTATGTACCGCCGCCATCGGGGCACTTCTAGTAAGGAGTGTAAATGAACCAAACACGAACGAACATGAACGAAACTCAAGTTTGTTCATTTATATTTAGCTTGTTCAGGAAGGTTTCTTTGACATGTTTGCTTGTGTATGGTTCGTTAAGAAAATAGGATTTTTTTTAAAAACGAACTACAACTATAACCTTATTAATAATTTTTTTGTTAAAACTTTTCTGTATGTATACCTTTTCTTTTAAATGTTCCTTTAACTATAATTATTTGTTATTATAAATTTAAAATTAAAATAAATAAAAATAAATAAAAGAAAATAGAAGTAGTAAATCACATACATACACACATAAATATATAGAAATATATACACCCTATGGTTTTAACTAAAACAAATATGACTATTGAGCTTTAAATTTTGGCACTTGATGACCCATGCTTATTTTCCGTTATAAAATTCCTTAACACCATTAATCCAAATTTTGTCCCCTTCATTCCCTTTGTTATTTCTAGCAGCAAATATATTTATGTTTTTATCCAACTCTACATGCATTTCTTAGCAAAGTTACAGTGTATATTAACATCTATATTTATAATTTCGATTATCTATTTATAAAAAGTTTAAAACCAACATAAGCTATTAATCATCAAGTTGGTAAACTATGCAATGCTAAAAAATGACCAAAAACATATATAATATAGCATAAAATAATTTTAATAATTCTAAAATGATCAAAAAGGTAATTTTAATAATTTAAAATTAACGGTGTCAAGGATTTGGTAACGCAAAGTAAGCTCATGGTAGTTAAGTATCAAAATTTAAAACTCTGTGGACATATTTGTTTCACTCAAAACCACATGGTATATATATGTAATTTATCCGACATTCTATAATTATATACATATATTACTTTAATATAAACAAAATTATATACATATATTCCTCGCTTGAAGCTTGGTAAACTCTTTAAAAAAAATTTGCTAACAAGTCCCGATCCCGAGTGATGGATCTTAAAATTACATCATTATCCAGTACCAAATGTGGTAACAAAAATGTTTCTGAGTATTTGCAATTCATGAAGCATATAGCAACTGAAATTAAACATGCAATGCTGTTATAGAGGAAGATAATTTTGTCCTTTACATACTCAATGGTCTTGGTAGTGAGTTTCGTAAAATCTCTGCGAATATCCGTGCTTAAGATGCCTCAATTAGTTTTAATGAGCTTCATGATAAGCTCACCTCATATGAACTTTTCCTAAAGCAAGAGGCTGCTCAAACTCAGGATGATGTTTCAGTTCCAACAACCAATTTTATTAGATGATCCTTAAATAATCAAGGCTTCAGAAATGGCCAGTCTAATTCTCATCGTAATTCCCCTATTAATTATCAAAAACCTTCAAATGATGCTGCCACCACTGGCTCACAGCTAGTCTGCCAAATATGTGGGAAACTAGGCCATTTGGCCAAGTGGTGCTTGATTTGCCCTTACAGGTCGTTAAGAATAAGGGCACGATTCAGAGTTAAAATTCCTCACCAACTCTAATACTACTTAATAGGTAGAACAGGGTAAGCAAGGGTCGAATCCACAAAGAGGGAGGAGTTAAACCTACAAAAGCTTGAGAAAACAATCTAAGAACACAAAACATATTAATAGCATCAAGTAAACAAGCAAACTAAGGTAATAAGATGTAAAGGAACTAACAATAATAAAAGCATACTCTTCTTCTACACTATCATTAATAAATCACTCTTTATATCATGGATCATAGACTATTTAACCTCCTAATCAATCCACATACACAGTCAACTCTGTTTGATAGACATCTCAATCGAGTTGCAACTGTTCAGGCCATACAATCCTATTGAATCAATTCCTAGCTGAACACACATTTCCCAAAGTACAACCATGCATTCATTCGAAGCACACAACTTCATGTTCTGTACTTTCTAATATTGATAGCCTTACCACTCCAAAAGGAATGAGCATAAAGAGCAATCGAATGGTATACTAGGCTACACATCTAGGCTCACAAAAAGCTATTACTAAACATGCAGAAGTGATATAGCTAATTTAGATCAACTATCAATAAGCATCATCAATCTAATAAACCTTATAGATCTAATAGAAAGCATAGTTTATGTAAACAAACCGTAGGTTGATCAAGTCTCCAATTCATTCACACAAATAATTAAGCACGAGATATAAGACTAATATTGAATCAATACTAACCTAAATAATCTCACCATGAAAATAAAAGAGATAACAAACCAATTTATAGGGATAGAAGAGTATTAGGTTCTCTACTCACTCATGAGAATGAGAGAAAACTCCATAAGAACTTACAAAGAGAGGGCGACACACAATAGAAGAAATTAGATGAGAGTTAGTTGTGTTAAGACTCTCCAAAGTTTTATCTAAAACCTAGAGAAGAGTAAATATATATAGGTGCGGCTAAGAGTGTTATTCTAACCCTAGGAACCTGTTTAAGCACGTGCTAGATCTCATCTTTTCTTGGTAATCACGGTCTAAGAGTCATTAAGTGAAAAAAACTCTATTCTGCCCAAATAGCTACAATTTCGACCATCCGGATGTCAATTTCAGCTCTTGAGATCCTCATGAAAGTTGTAGAACTTGGAGTTAGCTTTCCAACGGATCTTGAATCACCTCATCTGGACTTCTGGATCGAAAGTTATGGCCTTTTTACCAAAGCTGCGCAAATCTGAAATCTTCTTTTGTAGGTGTTGCGGCTCTAGGATTGAAGTGAGCTTCTTTAGGTCATCTTGTGTGACGAATTGGACTCTCAATCTCCTCTCCAAGGGTTGGTCTAAGTGTAAGGTGTGTAGGATGTTGGGTCAAGTCCACCAAAGCATCCATAAGGTTCATCAAAGGCTCTGACAATGTGGAATGGCTAGTCTTTATCTTCAATGACCATGTGTGTCCCCATGTTGATAACATGGTTCCCCACATGCTCATGTATTCGGCTCTTTGGGCTAGTAATCTCCTCAAGCTATCTTCTTGGGTTGTGTAGATGATTCATCAAGTTTCCATTGATGAACATCTTGATCTTTGTCAACATATGGTCCACCACATATGCAATGTGGTTCACCACATCTTCCTTGAAGTAGCTCCACTATGGTCCAAAACGTGATCATCCTTGCCATGGGCTTCTCCAAATCTTTGCTCAACGTCCTTGGATCCATAAGTGCTTCAAAAACTCCATTTAGGGCCTTTTATACCATTTTGCATATTTCTCTCCAAATAGGCCTACAAGTGCAATACGCTTTATTAGAGGGTAAAATAGCATATAAAACATATCAATGACATGCAAAATAGATACAAAATGCATGTACTAATTTAGGCTCATTAGTGCTACAAGGGCAGACATAAAATACTTTGCTTTGCAGTCTCAGCCTCAAGTAAATTTTGCACTCACTTTGCACTGGAAAAGGTTAGTGCATGGACTCTGGTGCCTCCCACCATGTAACTTTCGAGCTCAAGAACCTTTCCATACAATCTTATTATGAGGGTACTGATGAGATTGTCATCAGTGATGGTTCAGGTTTGGCTATCTCTCACTCTAGCTCTGCCACTCTTGCTACACATATTGTTTCTTTTTCACTTAAAGATTTCATATGTTCCTCTATTAGACAGAATCTTATTTCAATCTCAAAATTCTGCAAAGCTAACAATGTTTAAGTTGAACTTTTTTATGATTGTTTTCATGTAAAGACTTGCAGACACACGATGTTTTGGTTAAACGACTCAACATTGATGACATTTATCAATTTTAAGCTCAAACCCTTCTTCCTTTTATTCAGTCACCTCTCTACTTGTCCGCCACTTGTGTCTCATTCTTTGATTGTGTAGACACCCATTTTTTTGCTCATATTCTTTACTTTAGATAACATGTTTCTTAATTTGCATCAGGGTCATCTAAGGGGGCATTTTAGTAAATTGATAATTCATTTTGACATCTTGGTAGGTTGTCCATTTGGTTGAGCCATTTGCCAATTAGCATTTAGTAGATTGCATTCAAAAAGTATAAAAGAAATGAAAATTGGAAAATCTAAAAAAAGAAAGAAAAAAAAAGAGAAAAAAGAAGAAAAGAGAAAGGGTTTTTATTTTTCATTAAGTCATTTACATTGCATAGCATGTTGTCATTTGAGTCTTCATTTTTATGAGATCATTTTCATTTTACCATTTCCTTTTATTGGCCCAAGCCCATTTGCTTTAGAGTTTTTCTTTTGCTTTGGGCTTTCTTTTATTCTTTATTGGGCCTCCCCATTGCCTTTTGGACCTTAGATGTCGGACTTGGGTTTTCATTTGTCTAACATATTTCCTTTGGACCCATGTTCCCAAAAAGAAGAAGGAAAAAAAATTTATTTCCTCTGTCCAATTTACAGTTTTGAAAATTTTAAATACAAAGAAACTAGGAAAATTGCAAAAAACACAAAAATAGAAATTGAACAAGAGTCAAAGAGTTCTTTTATTCATTTACATTTCCTCTTACATTTGCTAAGTTTACTTATTTTACAAAAAAAAAAAAAAAAAGAGAAGCAAAAATGAATAATTGGGTTAAAAGATGTTTTGCTTCCTTTCCCCCGAGTTCATGGCATGACTTTGTTTCGACAGTGTTCCATTGCTCTGCAATTAGATTATTGTGGTCACGTTAATTGCCTTCATATTTGGTGCGACAAGACATGTAATATTGATTTACATGCAGTAGTGAGCAAATTCCAATTTTAGTTACAAAGAACACGAGAAAGGGAAGTTGTACCTCAAATGAAAACAATCCTGCCAGTTCATGTTCATTTTGACCTTATCCCTCCACAAGCGGAGACTGTCAAAAGGCCAAGCAAAAGGGGCAAAGTAATTACCGGCTAACAAGTAATGGAAAATAAATCAACAGTGACAATAGAGTACAGAGACTGCATTTCAGGATGGTAGAAATGTGATCAAACGAGGCTCAACCATGATTGCTCAAATACAGTTCATCATCAAGGTCAACAATGTGAATACTACAGGACAACAAATAAATAAGAAAGCAGAGATTATGCAATAATAGAACAGTCTAAACAGTGAGCAGCAATGGAGCTTTGCAATGGAACTCAATGAGAAAGAAACAAAGTGCAATCAATCTTGGCGAAATTCAAATCTGATCAGAGAGCAATGCAACTGGATTTAAGGCAAGGCATGGGCTGAAACAGCAAACATAAATGAAAGCAAGGTTGTAGGATACTGGCATTCAAGCAGTAGCAAACAAAATCAAAATGCATATTCTTTACCAGCTGCCAGATGAAGATTGACCCTCTCTTCTCTGCTTTGGAACTTCCCCTTGGGTGTGAGACTTCCACGAACTTTCAAAACCAATTTAACGGAGTTGTTAGTAGCCTTGAGCTTTAGCTTGTGAAATGAAACTGAACCAATAAAGAGAAACTACCAGAATCACATTCCATCCCCATACTGCTAAGCATTTAAGTTCATTCACTCATGACATTTTTAGCTCAGTTATAGGTGCTGCATCTACATGAAAAAAATCTTTTTGCAACAAAAAAAAGAAAGCAAAAACAGAGCATATACATTCCCACACATGAAACACTCAAAAAGCAGTAGTTCATTTTTAATTTAAAACATAACACTTTCTTTTAGTATGCATTTCATCTAGTTTTTGCATTCATTTGCATTATTAAATCCATTCCTTCATTTACAGCAACATCTGAAATCAAATGGCATTTCAAGAGAGTAGAGAAAAGAGTCACTTGGCAAGCAAACAAATTTCAATAGAAAGAAGGAGAAAAAGGCTCACATGTACAACTGTCCTTCCATCATTGGTTTCCCTTTTACCCAGCTCACCGTCCCTCACACATGGACAAACAAAATTCACCTGCAAGAGAAATAGAAAACAAATTAGTGATGAATTTGAAGTTGAGCATAAAAGACAAAAACAACAGAGAGAGAAGGCAAAACTGTGGGAATGGTTGATGGTCTTCACACGGTTTGGACTCAAGACTTGCCACCTGCACATGCAGCCAAAGTTAACGAAGAGCTGAAATAATAAATCAGTAGAAGGAATTGAAAAATTAGAGGTCGTGGGATAGAGAAGATAAGTCACGGTTATGATTAAAAATAGAGAGCTTTATATACAACCTTTTGCTAGATTTTTTTTTTT
>AWUE01017768.1:0-24121 GCA_001974825.2 Corchorus olitorius | reverse complement strand
GGTGCAAATGCCATGCAAATACCATGCGTGATAAATTACCTAAATTTTCTGAAAGATTAAGGATTGACTCAAATGCCCCCTAGTTGCAAATTAAGAGACAAAAATGTTTTAAATAAAGGATTAAAATGCAACAAAGCTACACGAAGTCAAGCCCTGAAATACGTAAAAAAAATGCCAAAGGCGCACATCAAGATTTTTTTGGGTTTTTTCAAAATGCAATTTAGATGACTAAAAAAATGAATTAGCTAATCTAAATTAAAAGTGAACTTAAAATGATCAAAATGCCCCTGAACATGCAAATGACCAAAATGCCCTTGAATGTGCAAATGACCAAAATGCCCCTGAATCATGCAGAAACGACCAAAATACCACTGAATACGTAGAAATGACCAAAATGCCCCTGAATGTGCAGAAATGATCAAAATGCCCTTAAGTGACCCTAAAGCCAAATAAGAAATAAAATGATTTAAATTAAAGGAAATAGGACAAAAATGGGTGTCTACAAACCTCTATAGATATTTTTGTAACATTAGAGTATTTTTACACTCATAAAATTTTATTTTATGAAGTAATGAGTTATGATACATATATATTAAAAATGAAATTTTAAAATTGAACTATTATTATTACAAAGCTTATACTTAAAATACAGATAACCAAAATAAAAATTTTATAGAAAATTTATACTTTTTGTTCGATTATAATATACATATATATATATATTAATTATAGTCATCATAAATTAATTGTATAACTTATGAATTTAAATATTATAAATTCGAGGATGCTACCAATGTGCATTGTATTATGGGATAGCCTAACAAAGGTAGAATGTAAAACAATTGAAAGCTTGAACAAATATTTCTCAATGTTGATTTTTGCTTTATTAAATGTTAAAGGAAGATTATATATTTTACTTAATATATGATATATAAATTATTAATATACGTGCAGCGCACGTGTTTTAACTAGTATATATATATATAAATATATATATATATATTCATATAATTTGAATTTCAATTAAGTTTTATTTTAATATTAATATAATTTATTTATTAAATGAATTATAAAAAAAATTGTGCTTAAAAACGGAATTCTGATTATATTTTAACAATGAATTGAGTTTTCGTTTCAAATTTTATTGCTAAATTTAACATGGACTTTGCAATGATATTCGCAATTCGTATAGATAAAATTCCGTTATAAAATATTTAGAAACGGAGTAACAAACAGAAATTTCTAATTGTGTATTTATAAATTTGTTTCTGATTACGTTGGTAATATGTCAGAAACGGATTTACCTACAAAAACTTCGTACTTGCTGAGGCTTTATTTGGAACAACTATAAAAACGGAAATATTCCGTGGCAAACATTTCGAACGGATTTTTTTCCGTGTCTGATGATTTGGGACTAGGCAAAAGGAGACGGAAAGCTTTCTGTGTGTAATTCCGTTTCTGATCTGTTTGCAACAGAATTTAAACCCATTTCTGTTTCTATTTTCCATTTCCGTTTGCCAATTTTCTTGTAGTGGTTAGCACAATTCATGCATAAACCAACTAATGCACATTGGCAAGCTCTAAAACGAGTCTTGCGCTACCTATCAAAAGGACTCTTGATTATGGTTTATGTTTAGAAACTCAACTTCAGTCTCTAATTCAATATTGGCCTACACCGATGCTGATTGGGCGGGTGACAAAGATGATCGAGAATCTACTTATTCCTTTCTCATTTACTTTGCTGGTAGCCTAGTGTCATGGAAATGCATTAAGCATAAGATTGTTGCAAGGTCTTCCACTTAAGCAAAATACCGATCAATTTGCAGCTACTACTGAATATTGATGGATCCAAAATCTTC
The DNA here is from genome assembly GCA_001974825.2 of Corchorus olitorius. Classification (NCBI taxonomy): domain Eukaryota; kingdom Viridiplantae; phylum Streptophyta; class Magnoliopsida; order Malvales; family Malvaceae; genus Corchorus; species Corchorus olitorius. The sequence goes on along the minus strand of AWUE01017768.1, from coordinate 22,262 downwards.
TGATAGAGCTGCATGTAAAAGTCACCAAAGCTCTAACTATTTTTTTGTGATAATGTAGGTGCACCATGTGTCGGCCAATCCATCCCTTAATTCTAAAATGAAGCATGTCTCTATTGATTTCCACTTGGTCAGAGATAAAGTTACCAATGATCATCTACATGTTTGCCGTCTTTTAACTCATGATCAGATTGTCGAGCTCTCACTAAACCATTGCCTCGTCAAAGATTCTTCATGCTGGTGTCCAAGATTGGAGTCTTTAATAGCGACTCCATCTTAAGGAGGCCTGTAAGATAACCAATATCTATCTCTTGGTAATTCAAAATCCCACAAATCAGGAGAAGGTATAACTTCATAATTCTACAAGATTTTGCTATTTGAATTTTGAATTGTAAAGATGTAACAGACTCATATACTCTTGTTACTCCTTGTGTAAATATGTAAGCCTATCTCAGAATCAAATACACAACTTTCAATCAAATATTCTTCCTTGTAAACTTTATACTCCAAAACTAGTGGTTTGATATTCTCTCCCTTTATAGTGCCTTGAAATTCATGTGTTTGATTATTGTTAATGCTTTATTATTTTTCTGAATATTTATGAAGCATGGTAGGTTTTGTTTGTCAATAAAATGATGTTAGAAATGCCATGATGTAATGGAGGTTTAGTTGAGGAAATCCGGGATTTCAGTCCTAAAACTAAAATTTTGCGCATGATTATTGTAAATAATATTAATAATTGCTTGTATTTGAATGATGATTAGGAACATAACGAATTTTCAATCTTGTTGCGAGTGTATTGTTTTCATTATTTGATTTGAATAATGCTGTAAAATGTTAAATATTATGATGCTTGGTATTAATATCCATTGTACTTGGTCCTGATATAGTTGAAAACTTGTTATTTTCTAAGATCAAACTAGATCATGAACATGTTAGAATCAAAGAAACTACCCACAAACTTTAATTATAAGAAACGGCGCATATTTTGACCAAAAGAGAGCTAAGGGTTGAAAATAACAAGATTCATGCGACGTTGCCGTTGATATAGCCACTAGAATAAAGTTGAAAACTAACAAATATGAACCACAAATAGTTTTGAAATGCCCCTTCCTTAATATGGATTTAACTATATATATAAATGGCATTGCCATATTCATTTATCAAAAGAAAATCGATAACAAATAAAATAAGGAGAGCACACCAATTTGATGAAAGATGGCCAAAATCGGAGTCACTGCAAAAAGGAACAAGTTTGGGTTTGTTTTGTTGGTGATGTCAGCTTTCTCAATGGCAAAGCAAGTAGAAGGCAAGAAGGGGTATGAGAAGCCAGTTAATTGTGGACACCTTGAATGTGCTCCTTACCAAGTCATTGAAAGCCAGCAAGAATTTGAGATTAGAAGTTATGCAAAGGCTACGTGGGTTGCAACTTCACCAATCAGCTCTGCCTCCTACAAAGATGCTGCTGCCAAGGGCTTTAACATGTAAGGTTTCTTAAATCTGACTTTGACCCTTTCCATGTTAATCTTCTTATTTGAATTTGAATACTCTATTAAAATCATGTCCATTTGAAGTACTCATAGCCTATAATTTTGATTAGGTAGAGTAATTAAAAAGTGTATTTTATTGATTAAATTACTTAAGCTGGGGTAGAGAGGGCTGCCATGCCATCACCCCATCACTTTTCTTTTTCTTTTCTTTTTTTTTTTTGAGTTTTAGCTGTAGTATTTTAATTGGCTAAAGTATGTGAACCCTCCATTTTATCCTTTGAAAGTTTATAGAAGTCACATATTTAGGACTCTAATCTAGTAGTAGTAGTAGTAGTAGAAGAGTAGTTGTATTATATATATAAATAATATAAATATATATATATTATTTTTTTATTTTTTTTTATATTATACAATAGTAAGACCAAGAACCAACCAAAAAAGATTTGCTTTTTGAAACACTTTAAAGGACCAATCATTTGCCACAAACAATGCATTTTAATTTATTTATACATAGATACATTATTATATACTATATATAGGGCTTTAAAATACTCTTTAATCAATTGATTGATTGAGCAGCCATCAAAGTCAAATGACTAATTTTCCAAACAATCAAAAAAAATTTACAGCCTATTATCAAAAAAAATAAAAATAAAAATTTACAGCCATCTTTTTTATTAGTTTCTTTGCTTCTTTAACATCAATCCTGAACAATCTTTAACTTAAATGTTTTTGTTTTTCATTGCCAGCCTCTTTGCTTACATACAGGGCAACAATGATCAAGCAGTGAAAATTAACACATAATAACTCCACCGACTCAATCTAATATCCATAACTTAACATTTGTAGTACACTTTTACATGCCCCAAGAGTTCCAAAATTCCCTTCCTCCTCAATCAGCCCAAGCCCACACGGTTGCGCTGCCTGACCACAAATTTGCAGCAGTGAGAAGATTTGGAGGTTTCATGGATGATTCCAACATTTCGGCTGAGATTTCAGCCTTGAAGAAAAGCCTCAACGCCACTGCTTGGGACACTCACAGTGTGGACTACCCTTTGCTTTACACCGCTGCTGCTTACAACTCTCCTTTTGAACATGAGAATCGTGTAAATGAAGTGATGTTATGGTTTGATTAGCAATTGATTATAACTTGAATGTGAAATTAATTACGATAATAAAAAAATCAAAACTAATAAAAATTTTAAAGTAATCTCCTCCCCGTTGCTGGTCTGACGCGTGGCCCGGGTTGCCCTAATCTATAGAGCTGGGGGGTTTTCGTTTTCTTACATATAATATTACGCATTACTTTCACTTTTGTTCTTTATAGTTGCCCTACCCATATTTAATCTATGGGTTTTGCAAAACCATGGGAGTTCTAGTGGCAGACAGTCTGATTTGTCACATAAGAAAAATGAAAAACGTTTTTTTGATCCAAGAACGATTAATGCATTAAAACATCAAAAAGGGGGGAACATAGGAGTTGTTGGGGTTCCTCTCAGTGGAACTCCCTTCATCATTGTTTAAAGTACAAAGCCTTGGGAAAGAGATTCCCATCCTATCAGCTAAAAGCATAGTTGAAATAATACTAGGAGGTTCATTGTACAAAATAAATTCATCCTCCTGGTAGCAGCCAGCTTTGGCCAAAATATCAGCGCAGCCATTGCCTTCCCTATAGGTGTGCTCAAGCTTAATGGTGTTCAATTGGTCCATAAGGTACCTACAATCATTAAGAAGCACAAAGTAAGTATGATTAGAATTAATACAATTCAAAATGAGCTCAATAGCAATTTTTGAATCAGATTGCAGGGTGATGTTATTATAGCCGGCTGTTACAGCCAACTTTAAAGCATCCCTAATGGCCCAAAGCTCAGCACAAGTGCTCGTAGTAACACCAAGCTTCCTAGAGAAACCCAAGAGAAAGACACCATTGCAATCACGGAACAGCCCCCCAGCTCCCGCCAGACCAGGATTACCTTGGGAAGCACCATCAGTATTGATCATGATCCCTCCCTGGTCTGGAGGAGACCAACAAATGTTATTGAACTCTTTCTGATTTCTGGACCTGTTACACTCAACAACAGCAAAAAATTCTACAATGGCATTTTTAGTCTGGATAAACTCAACCTGTAAAGGATTGGAGATGCTATCATGTAATCTTTTATTCCTCATTCTCCAAATGTTCCAAATGATAAAAGGAAAAACAACATACCAAGGTATGTTAAAGATCCTGGACTTAGTGATGTCTTTGCAGTTACCCCGCAACCAGGTGGAAAAGTCCTCTTGAAAGGATATCAAAGCAGTTGCCGGGGGTTGAAATTTACGCCAAAAGGTAATAGCCTCTTTGCATTTTCTGAACAGATGGTCTAAGGTTTCCTCCCCATTGTTACAAAAAACACATCTATTAGTTTCAGAGATGCCTCGTTGATGAAGAAGATGTCTGGTGGGCAGCCTCTGATGAGCCATCAACCAAATAAAAGATTGAATCTTAGGTAGAGTCTTACACCGCCAAATCCATCCCCAATTCTTAGAGACACTAGTAGGGAAGTTTCTGTCACAATTATAGGCATCCTTAAGACGAAAAACGCCATCAGAGTTGTGTTTCCAAGTAAGAACATCACTCCCGTGACCAAAAGATTGAATTGGAATAGCATAAATGATGCTCATGACATTGGTGGGGATATAAAACAACTCCCCAAGATCCCAATTACCTTGTTCATCAATTATGCTATCCACAGTTTTACTATCATCTTCATGATTAAGGGGACCAATAAAAAAGTTCCTAAGAGGCCCTATACCAGTCCAGTCATCCCACCATAACAGTGCTTTATCCCCTTTTCTAATATTCCATCTAATATTCTTTCTAATATCCCCTTTTATTTCTCGGTAATCCCCTTTTTTTTCATTAACGTTTTTATTTCTCGGTAATCCCCTTTTTTTTCATTAGTGTTTAAATTTTAAAGTGCACCAAACAGTTGAAAAAGTGTAAATTTAAAAAGTTTTGATTAAATAAAAGTTTAGGTGAGGAGCTGCCCAGGTCAGAGTTTAAAAAGTCTATATATATATATACACACAGAATTACTCTTGTTTGAGCCGAGTCCATACACAGAATTACTCTTGTTTGAGCCGAGTCCATCCACTATATATGGGATAAAGTTTAAATTAAGCTCAAGATAAAGCAACGTAAGAAGAGTAAAAATAAAGCAACGACACCCTCAAAAGACACCTATTCCCTCCCTATCCTCTTATATAAGAGGAGGAATCTGTCAGGGAGGATCATTGCATATACACTATACAGGTTCCGTAAGACGATGAATGTGCCAACTTTGCAAGCTTGTATTGTATGCACACCGATTCCCTTCTCAGCAAATAGTATATGTTATCTTTGCAATCCATCAGTAGCTCCAAGCAATCACTAAGAAGGGTGTGGCAATGATGAGAATCAACCACCCCTGTTGTAAGCAATCACTAAGAAAACGGACAACCCTTTTGTTTCAACAGCGTTCCGACTACTATATTTTTAAGCCCCATCGATCTAATGGTATAAAATAAATTTTTTTTTTTTAAAAAAATCTAATGGTATCATTCGCTGCATTATTGTTTGAGTCCTTGAATAACCCAACCCAACTGGATTGTTTCTTTGAGGCAAAAATAATTTGCCTTGCAAAGATAAGCTATAGGCAAAACATTAAGCTATAGCAGGGTTTATGTTGAGTTTGATAAAATGATCAACTCGAAAACTAATAGGTTAGCAAAATCAAATTTTTAGTCAAGCAAACGCTTCATGCAAAATTCATGTGATTATGAATTTAAATGGGGAGAAAAAGATAACTAATAATGCAGAATAAACAATTTTTGCACTGAAGCTAATTCACATGGATTCTGGGTGAGGACAAATTGAAAAGGATAGTTTTTCCCAAGTCTTGAGGTAACCTTGTGTTTATATATCCCAACTCACAGTTAAAAAGCACATAAACAGTTTAGAACCATGTTGTGACAGCCAACTAATGAGTGTAGCTTTTTGCATTACCCCCACATTGCATCCTGCAATACACATTTTTTCCACAAGGACCACTGATTAGGACATTGTCAACAACCTGCGACACAAACAAACAAACAAACGAAACCTATTAGACATAACTATTGGATAGAAATACTAGTTTTCAAATAGCATAAGATGAATTGCCATTGCCATTGCTACCAATTTTGTCAACAGTTGGCTGCCATCAAAGGCATTCACAGCAGGCACGCTCATATCTATAGCCATAAATTACCGTGTTCTTGAGCCAACCAACCTTATTTTCCAAAGGACTACGGTGGTTTTAAATTTTAAGTCAACATAGGTCCTAGTGATACTCAATTGGATTAGGTCCACCAAAGAACTCTATTAATTATGAAACCACTTACCAGAAAATGCCAATGCATCATTTTGGATAGAGAATGTCATAGTGACCAGGACGATATAGTAAGGTAATAAAAGGCCGGGCAGGCTCAGTGCTACCACTTGTTGCATTTGAATGATCACCCGAAGTAGGAACAAAATCATGATGGTTTACACTGACACCAGCGCTGTCACAAGAGCTTCGATCAAGGTACACAACACGGATTGGAACACCCAAAGCATCTGAAAGGGCAGTAATGTGCACATGATCACTCTCTTCACCCATTGGCTCTACTGATGATTTGCAAAACTACAAAAGAGATTATATTATGAGAGAGTTTAAATTCACAAGAGATTAAAGGAAATGGTTGCTCTTTTACTTAGCGTGGACCAGTAATCAAACATGTTCACTTCAACCCCTCAAAAGATAATAAAAAAATGTTCTGACAAAGCATGCTCACTTCAACCCCAAACATATATCAGGTGCGCCATTCAAAACTCATTGGCAAAATTCATTAATAATGCATGAAAAGATGTCAATTGCTTCTGAGCAAACAAATAAGTTTTCTTATATTAAAACAAACCTGTTCCACTGTAGCATTTGTCAATCCCAAAATAAAGGGTTCGAAAAAATCTGAGCGCTTTCGTATTTCCCCAGAGGTAACAAATCTGAAAAACATTACAACTAACCAACCAAACTTCTCATGAGATGTCCTCAGGAAAAGACACATTAATACATCAACATTTTTGAAACCACTTACCATAGTCGGATATTGACTGATCTCGACTTTTTATTATCAACTCATCCTGACTGCCAAAGAGGAAAAAAAACCTTTGTTAAGCAGCTCAGACTCATTTCATTTTCAAACAATGCAGGGCACTAAAAATTTTAGAGTCAAGCAACATGGCAATTAATTGATCATGGATGTTGATTTATGTCAAGAAAATTGCAACTAAAATCCAAAAAAATATCAAGGCAAAGTAACAAGATGTAGAACACCTTATGGAATCTTCATTTCCTTGAAGAACACTATCCAGCTGCTCAAGGAATAACTGAAAATTTATCACATCGAATCACAGACACGAAGCAAAGATGTTAGAGATGGGTAAGCATCAGCAATGTGCTTTATGTAAAAGCTGTCACCCTGATAATGAATGTCTGAAATAAGTAATTTCGAAGGTAAATAAGGAATCAATTTTTTTTCAAAAACTACTACAGCAAATTGGAAGGGGGAAAAAAACTTTACACCAAAGATTAATTGGGGAAACTAAGCCTTCACTTCAAGTACGGGAGAAAAGAAGTTCCAATCTAGAATGTCAAAATATTTATTGTTTCCCTACTCTCTACAAACAGGAGCGCTAAGTGAAACAACACGTTCAAAGTGAGAAAACCAGTGTTACTGCATCATACGTGGTCATCGAAATGCACATAATATGAATATGTAATGTTGGTGCATAAAAGTATATCTCAACTTTATGGGTGCTGGAAGTAATGATAAATGTCTTGAAGCATTATAATTCCCATTTTCACCCATCCCACTCTTTCAGGAGGAGGCTACTAAGGTGGAAAAGTAATGATAATGAATATATAAGGTGCCACATTACATCTTAGAAATTTTTTTTGAAGGGGAAATATGCACAAAAGTGAAATATCTAACCCCAAAAGATATAATATGGATAAAAGAACCTATTTGAGCTGAGGAAGGAGAAAAGATGGAAAGAAGTAATAGATTTACCGCAAAAAAGTCCTCAAATGTAAAATCTGCATAACCTAAGCTTTGAAGTGTCTTTCTACATTCTTCAACATTGCCTTTAATACGATCAACCTCAGCACGATCTTGTGATTCCAAAATATGCTCCTATTCAGAAATTTAAATTTTATAAGTTACAACTTCCACATAAAACAATGTCTCACCAACATGATGCTTTTTTGGAATAAATTAGAGAAATAGACATAGCAAGCTATAAAATGTATTATGACATACAAGGTATGAAAACATAAAACTTCGGAAAAAGCAGTTTCCATCTCCTCGTGTTCGTCTAATGGCAGCGTATTGTTGATCAAGCACCTGCATCGAGTAATAAGGATAACCACCAATAGCTCTTGTTTAGGGAAAAATAAATAAGCAAACAATTGCATACAAGAAGCAAAAAGAACAATGGTAACACACAAAAGCAAGATACCTTTATCTTCTCCAGTAAGATAGGGCTTCCTGATTCATATTCAGCAGCCAACATTGAGAGAGGTTCCTGCAGTCCCATCATAAGAAAATTTCTTGGCATCATATCTAAGTAGTACGTAAAGAAGAAAGGGAAAAAAATCATCCTTGCACCTAACTGTTTATGCAAAGACAAAATATGAAGCAGACATGAAAAAGTGAAATGAATGAAACAATATTTTTGGTCTGTAAACTGAAATGATTAAACAGCAGCTTGATATTATCCTAGTTCTCTAGGCTTCAGAGACAGATAATCTCTAACCTGCCAAAAGTGCCCACTTTAGTAGAAAATACTGTCCATTATATATTTGCATGGTTGAATAATGATTTAAGATGACAACAAAATTATCAAGGAGTTGCATCACAAATACAGCAACCGCATAAAGTAACTAATATGCAGCAATAATTGAACAGCAACATGAGATATACACATATGAACTGACAAAAATTCAAGAAAAAAGAATACAGACAGACACTATTTTTTCCAAAATGCAGAATAGATAACTGAATCTTCAAAAAGAAAGGGGAAAAATTGCCAAAAAACTGCAAGGAAAATGCAAACCAATCTAATCATCTCAGAAAATCATGTGTTGTCTCACCTTGTCGCCTACAAAGTGAATTTTATTGGCTTCTTCAGCATGAATGGCAGATTGCTGCTGCATGATATCATCATCGGCAAAATTCGTCCAATCATCAAATTCAGATATGGGAATGGATATGGCAGACTCCTTTTCCCCATCAGGTACTGCCCCCTCCTGGTTCTGCATCTTTCCTTCAGGAGATTACAAGTATTTGCAGGTTTACAGATATCCTATGTTTGGTGCCTTAAATTTAAGGCCTGCAAATTCCCTTACATAAATATAAAGAATCTGCTTCAGAAACAAAATTGCCCCAATACGGTTAGTGTAAAATTTCACTGTGCCAAAAGGAACTAAAATTACATCAATATGACTGACTGTTACTCTATAAGCGTGATTTTATATTCTTTGGCCTACATTCCTGTTTAGAGTTAAATATACAAGTAGTGAGCCACTATACCTGTTTGTAAAGTCCTAAAATTCCACCACAAGTGTACATTACACTATCTATACTAAAATAATTAAACCCAGGAAGGGAAATTGGAAATTTTTGCAATAATTAAACCCATTTGCCAGACCCATTAACACTTGTCTTGAAACAAACAATAAGAATTTGACTAAAACAAATCAGTAATCACGACTATTCGAAACAGAAATCGTTACCAGAAGGAACCCAAAATAATAATGAAAATTAAACGCATGAAAAAAGGGGGAAAAAGTCAGATGTAGGAGATTAGAGTGAGTAAAAGGAAAAGTGAGGAGCCTTACCAGAATTCGAGAGTTTGGAATTGTTCTCGCGATTCTCAGATGATATACTGAGTGCTTCGCAAGGGATCTCCTGGCGACACTAACGAGTAAACAACACGTTTTTCCTCAGTTAATTTTTTACTCGTTACGTTTTGAGCAAAATTAAAATAGATTCCAATCCAAGTTCTTTTTCCCGTCTTTTCGTTTCTACTCTTTCGGATTCGTTGTGTCGAATTCGGGTAAAAGGATTTTTTTTCTTCCTAAAATTGAGAGCTTAGATATTTTAAGGCTGAAAGCACGGAATTAGTCCCCTTACCTTAGCGAAAAAATCAATTTAGTCCTCCTACTTTAGACAAAAAACTAATTTAGTCACCATACAAAAATAAATCCATCAATTTAGTTTTCCTATTATCAAGATTATGCAATTTCTGGAAATTGGTCCGTCAATTGTGCTGACATGGACCGTAAGATAACCTCTTTTAATTGATGATGTGTCACAAAGCAAAGGGTGACATGTCTCATAAATATTAAAAAGAGTAGTGCTACCCTCCCCGTCAAAGAGAAATTATTACACGGACTGCTTCCACCACGTCATCCATGAACCCAACGAATAGAATTGTGACAATTCAAATTTTCATACAATTACTAAAACCCTAGTAGATTAATGTCCTAAATTTAGGGACTTACCCTAGCTCAAGGAAGATTTCTGATTTTTCTGATTTTTGTTCTACATTCAATATTGGTGCGAATTGCTTGAAATTTTAGATTTAGGGTTTTTACACTATTATCTTCCATAGAAAAATAGTGAAAATTAAAAAAAAAGTTGTGAAATTGGGGTTATTTGGGGATTAGGGTTTGCATCTTGCAATTGACCTTAATTGAAGAAATTGAAAGCTTTGTTTGTAGATCTTGGAGGCTGCTGCTGCAATTAAAGAGTGAATTCAACACATCAAAGGTTGAATTGAAGGATTCTAAAGTTTGGGACTTATCGAAATTCAATTGGGTTTCATGGGTTTCAAATTAGGGTTCTAAAGGTTTGAAATTAGGGTTTGCGATTTGTCATCAAATTGAACAAATCGAAAGTTGTGTTTGTTGATTCCAAAAGTTGCTGCAAAGATTGAGTTTGAGTTTGACACTATCTACATCGAAATTGGGTTCAAGTTTGGTCTAATTTCTAGATCACTACATTGAGTTTCACCTTAAGTTTTTGCTACTAATTGTTTGTTCCTCAAGTTGGTCACAAGAAGAGCGATTTAATCCATAAAAGTTGTTCCTATTAGACCTATTGAAGCTAAAGAGTTGATACGAATCTAGTTGTGATAGATTCAAATCTACCCTTGAAATCCTCCAAAGATCAACTTGAAACTCCAACTCTAAACTTGATGGAGGCGATAGTCTTCAACAAAGCTCTCTCATTCATTCGTCGGCCTTAGATGATTAATTAGACCTGCAATTAACAACCTAAGATCACAAGATTCACAAACAACTAAGTAATCACTACCTAATTGTTTGCTAGGATTCTACAAGATTGAAGGAATCCTAAGAATGTTCAAACTAGAACAATGAAGCTAATCTCACAAAAAGAGAATACTCAAATCTGATTTATGAATTAACTTGTGTTTACAAGAGGTATTTGAACCCTTATATAGTGATAGGGCTTAACCAAACAACAAAATAAAACCCTATGGGGCGTCCAAACATAAGGGCTAGGCAAAACTAGTCCAAGCCCAACTAAGAAAAGGAAATAAAAGACAGAATTAAACAAGGATTGGACTTAATTAAACAAGTCCCAACCCAAATAACTGATCGAGCCAAAATATACCCTATTTTTATGATCATTTTCCTATACTTTTTAGTATTTATATGTGTGATTTAACCCTATTTTGTAAGTATTTGTGTTTTTAGGTCTTGAAGACAAGAAAAATGGAAACTTGTAATTTTTCACTATTTTAAGAACTATTTTGATGACTTTTTACACAAATATGGATTTAGCAATTTGGAGTGAAGATTTGGAGATTCGAAGTTCGTGTTTGAAGATTTATTGAAGATAATTTGAAGAATTAAAGATCATTGAAGAATTATTTCAAGAAGCAAGAATTGAAGATTGGAGCTTTAATTGCGAAGGATTGAAGATAAGCTATGAAGAAGCCTTGAAGACATGGAATTTTGGATATTTTATATGAGATAATACTCAGCCAATATAAGCCCACAATTGGAGTCAAAATCCCAATTTGTGCCGCCTATATCCAAGGAAATATCCAATTCCCGCATATTCTCGCATACTAGTCCTAACAGGATTAGGATTCAGCACAGTCTCGGTAAAAAGGCCATAACTTTCTGCTCAGATGTCTGTTTTAGGCTCGTGAGTAGGCGTTGGAAAGCTAATTCCGAGATCTACAACTTTCCTTTGAAGCCCAAGACCCAGTTCTGCCATTTTCAAGCCCGAAATTGCTGTTGAAGTTACTGCATGATTCCAGAATTTTTCACTAAGAATTCGGTTCTAGGAAGACTTTTAAGCCAACTTGAAGACCAACTCAGCCCTTAAAACGTCCTAGAGTCCTATCCTAATTGTAATTGGAGTCTTTAGGGTTATTTCCACTATAAATAGCCACCTTATGTAACACAAATCACAAACACACAATTTTCTCTTCTTCTTTTTCTCTTCTAGTTCTAGTTTTTCTTCTAGTTTTAGGGCTAGGGTGCCGCACCCTCTCTTTGCATAGAAAGGGGCGGCAACCCTAGGTTATTCAAGAGGAGGATTTCGCCCCAAGATCTTGTAAGTTTTCTTATGCCTCTCATGGATTTGGAATAGGTAAATTCTTAATACTTCTTATCCTTTGGTGATTTCAATATGATGAGATTTGTGTGCTTATAATTTGATATTTTTTCTTGATGACATGTTTGCTAATCCCAATTTTATTTTATGATCATGATTGTGTAGACACCTATTTTTGACCCTATATCCTTTTTATTTTTTAAAATTGTTTCTTAATCTGCACTATAGTCATTCAGGGGCATTTCGGTCCTTTAATAGTTCATATCTAGCATATGGTAGAGTAATCAATTTAATGAGTCTTTTTAAGTTAGTATTTAGTTATCATTGGCATTCAAGGTTCAAAATCCCAAAAACAAAAATGTTAAAATTGCATTGTTTTACATCGCTTCATTAGATTGCATGTTTCGCGTAACACATTTGTTTTGATTGGTAGGTTTTTGCATCGCATCGCATTTTGACATCCATACCGGTAATGGAACTCTCTTTCCTATTAGGCCAATTCTTTTTTTGTTAACCATTTGCTTTTAGATTTATCTTGTAATCACCAGGAGATCTGTTTAAATCAATAAAAGAGGCAACAAATAATTTGAGAGCAGTGCTTAAGCTCTTTGATCAGGATGCTAATGATGCCGGTGCACTTTATATAGGGGAGAAGGATTGTAAAAAATCTGCCAATTTCAAATTTGAGGAGCTAAGGGTACAACATGATACTTTGAAGAAATACAATGACACCATGGAAGCAACCAACATTGAGCTGGGAGTTCTGTATGAAGCTAATATGCAACATGCTTTTAGTATTGAATCTAAGAATAATAAACATGAGGTCAACTGTGAAGCTCTAAAGCAGCGAGAAAGTAGCCTTAGTTCAAAAAATTTTGAGCTTGGTGACAAGTTGAGGGAGTGTCAATTGAGAATTAGTGAAATGCAGAGTCAACTTTTTGATTTGTGTCAAAGGTCAGATGAGATGGCTTCTGCTAATCAACAGTTGGAAACCTTGCAGAAGGAAGCAGCTGACAGGGCTTTGATGCTTGAACTGGAATGGAAATCTACAGTTACTCATATTTGTTGAAGCAGTTAGGAGGCCTGATGAGGGTGTTGGGGAGTTTCCAACTCGACCTTCTCAAACGACAACAATGATATGCTGGATACAAATAGCCATGTTGCTACTTCTGTTACTTCAGCCATTAACATAATCCAGGATCTGCAAGGGAAACTAGAAGCTGCTTATGCAGGTCATGATGCAATATGAAGTTCATACAAAAAAGTCAATGAGCAATATAATGATTTGCTCAGGAAGAACGAACTGATGATAGAGATATTATATGAGTTGTATAATGATCTTAAGAAACTTGTGATTGGTTCATGTGTACCAATGGGTGAGCCTAGGATAAATTCTAAACTTGAGAAACTGCCTGATCCCTTAGATTACAGCAAGTATAAGGCATTAATTGAACAATTGGAGAATGTTTTGGGTGAGAGACTGCAACTTCAGTCTGTAAATGACCAACTTAATGCTGCATTGATGAATTGGGCCAGGGACTTTGAAGAGATGAGCATAGAATGCCTTAATTCAAATGCCATACAAAAACAGAGGCAAGTCCAACAAGACAGAGCACAATGACAGAGCCAAGTAGATGCAATGCAATCCATAAGGAGTCAAACAAGTTCAATGAAGCATAACATGGAAAAAGAGAACATCATTGAGCAAAAAGGTCATAAACAATACAATGGGACATTAAGTTTCGCAAGCAAGTCTCGTTTTGAGCAGCAACAAAGTCAAGAGTAGAGCACAAGGCAATTCTACCAAGAGTACATAGCTACACTATAAGTTGCAGCAAACTCAAGCAAGTAAACGAGATCATTGGGCAATTTGGGTTGAAAGGCATTTCCATTTAGTCATCAAAAAGAAGTTAGAGGTTTTTTGGGTAGATTGAACTATATAGCTCATTTCATCTCTCAGCTAACAGCAAAGTGTGATCCAATTTTTAAGTTGCTCAAGAAGAAAAATCCAGGAGAATGGGATGAAGATTGTCAGGCTGCTTTCGATAAGGTTAAGGAGTATCTATCCAACCCACCAGTGTTAGTGCCACCAGTGAGAGACAGGTTTGTGATTTTGTATCTGACGGTGCGCGAAAATTCGATGGGATGTGTGTTGGCCCAACAAGATGAAACTGGAAAGAACGAGCGAGCAATTTATTACTTGTGTAGACACCCATTTTTGTCCATATCCTTTCAATTTAAATTAATTTTTTTCTCTTATTCAGCATTTTAGTCATTTGCACATTTAGGGGCATTTTGGTCATTTTATACACTAAGGGAATTTTCGTCATTTTAGGTTCACTTTTAATTTAGCTAATCTATCTTTTAGTCATCTAGATTGCATTTATAAAAACTCAAAAATTTTTAATGGGCACCTTTGGCATCCTCGCATATGCCATAGTTCGGATTCATTTAGTAATTTAGTGTTTGTTGCATTTTAATCATATAGGTTAAGCCCGTTTAGTATTTGGTCTTAGTTTCCAAATGGCATTTTCATATCCAATTTATTCTCACGTATCCTTTAATTATGCCATTCATATGCATATGTTACGTTAGTCACATTGGTCATATTGTTCATGTGCGTGCATTGGTCACATTAGAGCATACTCATTCTTTATCATGTCATTTAGTTTACTAATCATGTGTGTGCATTCGAATTATATTGGGAGATTAAATTAGATCAAGTCCTTTTCTTTTTACTCATGATATGAGAGCAATTGATTCTCTTAATTTCCAAAAAATAAAAAGTACATAGTTCCAAGGCTGCATGGATCACAAAGTGCAACTATTCAAAAACAGAAAGAGAGGATTTGGTAATCCTTTTTGAAAGTACAAATGTTACAAAGAAAACAAAAAAGCCTTCTTGGATTACATCTTGTGGAAATTCTGTTGTCTCAAGGTTCCCTTGCTTAGAGTCTTATGTTCTTGGAGTTTAGCTTTTTGCCAAGAGAAGTGGAATAACCTGCAACAAACTAAGAGACCAAATGCAGCATGCAGCACCAATTAATGCAGGAAAATATATCCCCAGGACTTAAGGCACAAGCACCATTAGTTGGTGAATATGCCTTAATACTCCAATGAAATAAAGCAAGCAACAACAAATCAGCAGGCATATGGCAGAAAAACGTAAGGACAAAAACCAACAGGAATCATCACACAAAAAGTGAAGGTGGTAGCAAAAATGGAAAGCACAGAATCATGCAGGGCTACATACTACAGCAAACATACAAAGTTGGAGTGCACAAGCCTGGGGAGATTTGCTTATAGGCTTTAGGGATTGAGAGGGCCAAGATTGAATTCAAGGCCTCATCATCCCATCAAAGCCATGAAGAGATGAATGCATTACAAGAGCACCCCAAAGTCAGCAAACAATACAAAACAGAGACAAATGCATGAGATTTCAGCACACATTCAAGGCATACCCTATTTCATCAACCAAGAACATTTGCAAACAAGGCAGCAGCTCAATTCTCAAAATGCAGTCAAGCGAGGGCAAAATCACAACAGGCATGAATTTCAGATTTGCTCTACAGGCAAAAGGGGACAAAAACAAAGGCAATCTTAAGGTCCTTGATAGGCAACCATAGTAGTTAGAGTCATCAGGATCTAAGGCAAGAACAGAACATGCATTGAAAATAAAGATGGAACAATTTCTTTTCAAATGGCTTCAATACAGAAATGATTCACTCAGAGCATTTAAAGTTTAGCTTAATTGATCCAGCAAGAAACAAGCAGTTTTGGAATTCGAGCAGAGCATCGAAACGGAATCAAACAGCAGGTTCATTATTCCGTGTAAATTCAGTCGACAACTAGTAGGGTCAAGGGCAACAATTAAGCGAGTTCAGGTGTCAAATATAGTTCGAAAGCAGGGGCATCAAGTCAAGTAGAGGATTCCAGCAGCAATTAAACCAACACAAGACAATATTCAATAAGGCAGTAAGCATGCTTGTAGCATTACCAAAAGAAAATAGGACAATCACAGCCCTTAAACAACAATCAACCAAGGAGAGTGGTCAATAGTGTGATGGCAAGTCTTAGGGAATCAAAGTCAGAAAGAGTGAGGCAAGCACGCAAGGAAAGTTGATGCACAAGGCAAATTGAAGGAATCAAAGTGATCAACAGTAACAGATTTCCCAAGTAGTTACAAGAGAGAGAAAGAAAGAATTTACCTCAAGGAGCCACCTCATTGTAGCCAGCTAAGCACCTTCTCTCCCATCCCTATCCCTTCCTAAAAATTCTCACAACAGAAAGGATCAGTTAGTTAGGAAAAGAAAAATAAAAGAAAAAAATTAGAAAGGACAGCTAGTTAGTAGGAGAAGAAGAATCTAGACTACACCCACTCCCTCTCATCTCCATTCTCTCTACACATCTACTCTTTTTGGACACTGATCATCAGACTCCCATCTTCTCCCTCCACACTCTTCCCACACACACACACATCTCATCTCTCAAAAGAACACACACTACACAAAAACTTTGGAATCCTCACACCCAAAAAGAACACACTCGCTGATCACACACAAGCAGTTCCTTTTTCTCTCGGAAAAAATTCATCACACAACTCTAATCTCTCATTTTCCACAAGAAACCACACACACCAAAGCTAAAAACTCTTTTGAGTCATCGAACCAGGCCCTTTTTTCTCAAAAAAAAAAAAAAAAACAACCCAGAAAAAGAAAAAAAAAAGAACCCCTTTACCTTTGTTCTCTCGGTTGACTCCCTCATTACCTCCTTAGCTTTCGCTTTCATCGTTCCCTCAAACAAAAAAAAGAAACAAAAAATATCAATAGTAGAAAATGTTAGGGTTCATGATGATTGGATTTGGGGATCTAATAGATTGAGGGCTTAGAATCAAAAATTGTTTGGTGGAAAGGTAGAAAAGAGGGTAAGGAACCACATACCTCAAAAGGAACTTCGTCCAATGGCTGAGGAAAGAGATCAGAGCATACCTTGTAGTTTCGGGTAAAGCGAATTTGGTGAGGTTGTAGGTGTTATCTCGGAAATCTAAGCCTTGAGCTGAAAGGCAGAGGTCGAGGCGACGTTACCTATGAGCTTTGAGCTCCGTTGAAGCTCCGAATACACTCCGACATGGTGGCTGCGATTTCCGGCGAGGCAATAGGCGGCGGCGGCTTGGGATAGGGTTTCTTAAGTCTGAAATAGGAAGAAGAGAGGTTGGTATTTATACCAACGTCCAATTCAGGTTAGTTTCTTAATTTGTTTCAATTAAGAATGATGTTGTCACAACATTTTCAAAATTTCTTCCCGGTGCGGAAGAGTCAACAAGAGAACAAACAGCGAAAGAGATTCGTAACAGAATTAACCGACGGTGTTCGATTATATTCTTCGAATTCTCGACATTGGTTTTAAAAAAAATGCTTTTATTTTCTTTCATAACCCTTTTGAATAATAATCAAGATTATGATTAAAAGCAACCAACTTTTCTTTTCGACCCAGTAGATCTAGTTAGATTAAGAGGTACAGTCACTTGACGGGCGCTCCGGGGGTGCTAATCCTTCCCCGGGCGTAATCGACTCCCGAACCTAGATTTAGGTTACGAAGACCGGACCTTAGGTTTAGTGAGTCCATTGTCGAGCTTTGGATTAAACTAGGCTTAGGTGGTTATTAGGTGGCTAATCACACCTAGAAAAAAAAAGATTAGTGGCGACTCCATTTCCAACGTCGTTTCGATAGGGTTCCCCAGACCCGAACGTTTTGACAACTTGAGCAAGAAAGTCACCGATTATGAGGCTCAGTACTCGGATCTGGAGAAGATATGTTGTGCACTTGCTTGGGCAGCTCATAGATTAAGACAATACATGCTCTATCACACTACTTGGTTAGTCTCCAAGTTAGATCCGATCAAGTATGTGTTTGAAAAGCCCAGGTTGTCAGGAAAAATTGCTAGATGGCAGGTTTTGTTATCTGAATATGATATAGTGTATGTGTCTCAGAAAGCCATTAAAGGAAGTGCTGTAGCGGAATTCTTGGCTGACCGAGCTAGTAAAGATTATGAACCTGTATATTTTGAGTTTCCAGATGAAGACTTGATGGCAATATGTCAAGTAAAAGAGGCAAAAGAAGAAGATGATACATGGAATATGTACTTTGATGGGAAATCAAATTTGTCGGGGCAAGGGATAGGTGCAATATTGATATCCCTAGAAGGTGATTATCATCCAGCTACAGCTCGTCTATGATTTCCAGCCACAAACAATGTGTCAGAATATGAAGTCTGCATTCTGGGAATTCAAATGGCTTTAGATAAGGAAGTAAAAAAGATGGAGGTTTATGGTGATTCAGCTTTGGTGATTTACCAAATGAAAGGAGAGTGGCAGACAAGAGACCCAAAATTAGTCAAATACCGGGATCGTATGGCAGAATTAACCAAGCTCTTTGAAAAGATTACGTTTCATCATGTGCCTAGAGAGGATAATCAGTTGGCTAACGCACTAGGAACCCTCTCTTCCATGTTCAAGATAGGGACGAATACAGAAATCTGACCAATCCAGATTCATATGAAAGATTCTCCAGCACATGTAATGAGTGTGGAAGACGAAGTAAATGGGAGTCCATGGTATTTTGACATTCTCCAATACGTCAAATACCAGGGATATCCAGAACATGCCACAGAAAATGACAAGAGAGTGATTCGAAGGATGGCGATGGGTTATCTCTTAGAAGGTGACACTTTGTACAAGAAAAGTCGGGATCAAACATTGCTCAGATGTGTATGCTCAGCAGAGGCTAGAAAAATCATGGTAGAGGTACATGAGGGATCGTGTGGGAGTCACGTCAGTGGGCATAAGATGGCAAGGCAGATCATGAGAGAGGGTTACTACTGGTTGACATTGGAAACTGATTGCATCAAATATGTCAGGAGGTGTCACAAATGTCAGATTTATGCTGATTAGATCCATGTGCCCCCAAATCCATTACATGTGATGTCAGCCCCCTGGCCATTCTCAATGTGGGGCATATATGTGATTGGAGTTATTAATCCCAAAGCTTCAAATGGACACAAGTTCATATTGGTCGCAATTGATTATTTTACGAAGTGGGTTGAGGCAGCGTCGTATGCAAGTGTTACTCAAGCAGTGGTGACCAAGTTCATTAAAAAAAAGATCATTTGCCGGTATGGGTTGCCAGAAAGAATTATTACGGATAACGCGTCTAACTTGAACCAGGGGTTAGTAGAAGAGACATGTAAACAGTTCAAGATCGCGCATAGTAACTCCACCGTTTATAGACCTAAGATGAACGGTGCGGTGGAAGCAGCCAATAAGAACATCAAGAAGATTATAGAGAAAATGACTGAGACATACAAGGATTGGCATGAGAAACTTCCTTTTGATCTTCAAGCTTATCGGACCTGTGTCCGGACCTCAACTGGGGCAACTCCATACTCGTTGGTATGTGGAATGGAGGCAGTGGTATCCATTGAAGTAGAAATATCTTCCCTGCGAGTATATCTAGAAACTGAGTTAGAGGAGTCTGAATGGGTCCGAGAGAGATACGACCAGCTCAACTTGATCGAGGAGAGAAGACTAACAACTTTATGCCATGGTCAAATGTATCAAAAGAGGATGGAATGGGCATTCAATAAGAAAGTACGCCCGAGAGAGTTTAAAGTAGGAGATTTGGTGCTGAAGAAGATTATACCAGAACAACGTGACCCAAGAGGCAAATGGGCACCGAATTGGGAAGGCCAATTCACCCATTCGTAGTAAAGAAAGCATTCTCTGGTGGGGCGTTAATCTTACAAGAGATGGATGGTGAAGAGTTCCTAAGACCCATCAACTCTGATGCGGTCAACAAATATTATGCTAAAAAAAAAAACTCAGCCTAAAAAAGAAATAGGTTGGAAAAAGAGAAATAAAATATAAGGAGGGGTCCAAGTTGAAAACCCGCGAAGGGCGGCTTGGATCCATTGGGGGTCACTTGAGTTGAAAACCCGAAAAAGGCGGCTCAAGTGAAGGATGGAAAAGGAGGAACCTGAGCTGAAAACCCGCAAAGGGCGGTTCAGGTAGAAGATAGAAGGACATAGTCTGCTGGCAATACTTCAAGAAAGTATCCTAAGGTCAAAAGGGTAAAGCTCTGGGCCAGACTGAGTTGGGTAGGGCAACATCAAAATCAATCTCGATGAACTTTCGACAAACGTCACAAAACCGTCGTCGGAGTATTCATCGACATGAGGTTCTATCTCTTCAGCACCTTCTTGTTGGTACATATATATACATATATTAAATTCCTTGTTATATAAATTTTTCTCTTTTGTATTTGTACATATTTCGTTATTAATGAAATTTCAAAGTTTTTAGTAATATTTATTTTCGTTTCTGCATCTCTTTGGTTTTTCTTTCTTTCAAAATTTACTAAAAACGGACATGGGAATGGTCGCTTTCAATTATTCAAAAAGGGTATCAGTAAAAGATGCAAAGAAGTATAAAGTCATCATTTGAGGAAAAGAGTTCAAAAGGAATTGGAACAAAAGATTGATACAAATGCAGGGGCAGAGAACTAAAGGAAACTGAAATAAGGCAGCAGATGAAGGTATAGAAGAGGAAGACAACATGTCAAGGGTTTAAGAAGTGTGTAAGGAGGACATGCAAGACCATGGAATAATTTGACAAAGATTATAGATCAAAACAATCAAAATAAACACATCATACATTTTTGCATCTTCGCATTACCATGCATTACCATTGCACCATCATCATGCATCCTAATCTCATCCAAGCATACATTTGAGAACCCTGCAGGAATATTTTCATGGACAGAAGAAGCTCTCAACTAGCATTCGGAAGACGATGGCATCAAATTGATCGGAAGACGATCTTGTTAAAGGATGCACTGGAAAACAGTTGTTTTGAAATAGATCAGAAGAAGGTTTATCCGATTTAGATATCCAGAAGCCAATCGGAAGACGATTTTTCAGAAAGATTTTCGGAATTAGAAATTGATTGGAAGACAATCTCATCAAATGTGTTGGAAGATGACTTTCTCAAATGAAATTCCTCAAAGGGATCTTTTCAAAGAGTATCAAAAGACGATTTTCTCAAGATCGAATTGGAAGACAGTTCAAAGGATAAGCGGGAGACGGTCCTTTTAAGGTCGAATTGGAAGACAGTCCGAGGGATGAGCGGGAGACAACTCTTTTAATATTATATTGGAAGACCATCCTTTTAAGTTTGAATTGGAAGGCAGTTCAAAGAATAAGCGGAAGACGATTCCCCAAAGATTGAATTAGGAGACAGTTCGAAGAAGTTGATCGGGAGACGATCCACTCAGAAGTTAAAAAGCTAATATCCGACTCAGCAGCAAGGGCGGGATGTCTACGTCTTTGCACACTTCCGAACTCTCAAAAAATATGCAAACTACTTCTTTGCACACTTCTCGATAGTTGGAAAGTGCACAAAGAGGGGCAGCTGTAGACACCCATTTTTGACCCTATATCCTTTTGTCGAAACGTTCGGGTCCGAGGAACCCTGCCGAGACGACGTTGGAAATGAAGGAGTCGCCACTAATCTTTTTTACCTAGGTGTGATTAGCCACCTATCCGATTATTAAGTCTAATATTAACCTAAGCTTGGCGAAGGTAATACTAAACCTAATACAGTCTGCTTAACCAGAGTCTATGGGTTCGGGAGTCGGTTACGCTCGGGGAAGGATTAGCACCCCCGAGACGCCCGTCAAACGACGGTACCTCTAGTCTAAACTAAGTCTAATGGGTTAATACTGAAGGTTGCTTTTAAATCCTAATCTTGATTATTAAAAGCGTTATAAAAAGAAAATAAAACCATTTTTGAAAATGATGTCGAGAATTCGAAGAATATAATCGAACACTGTCGATTAATCCAATCACGATTCGCTTTCACTATTTGCTCTCTTGTTGATCCTTCTCTCTTCGAAAAGGAAATTTTGAAAATGCTATGACAAAATCTTTTTACCATTTGATTTTTTTCTCTAAAAATTTACCAATTTTATTAATTTCCAAAATCTTCTTTCGGTATTTCTTTATTTTTCCAGTAACCTTCTTCT
>AWUE01017767.1:0-28350 GCA_001974825.2 Corchorus olitorius | reverse complement strand
AGGTTGGATTTCTTGATTGGTTCCTGGTATCTGTTCGTGATAAAAGTTTATTGAGAAATCGTTTTTTTTTCTGGGATTTAGGGTTTTGCGATTCAAGATGTCTTCATCAGGGAAATTCGACATTGAGAAATTCAATGGGTCGAACGATTTCATCTTATGGAAGGTAAAGATGAAGGCGATGATGATTCAGCAGAACTGCGCAGGTGCGATTGATATAGAGATGTTGCCTAAAAAATCAACAGAGAAGGAGATAAAGGAAATCATGGCGAAGGCTCATAGTGCAATCTTGTTGAGTCTTTCTGATGAGGTTTTAAGAGAGGTTGTTGCGGAGAAAGATGCTGCGAGTTTGTGGAAGGCGCTTGATGATAAGTATATGAAGAAGTCTTTAACTAATCGGTTATACCAGAAGCAACGCCTGTACACATTCAAGATGGCAGAAAATACACCGATAAAAGATCATCTTGATAACTTCAATCGGATTATACTTGATCTTGGTGGAGTTGGAGTCAAGATGGAAGATGAGGATTTGGCGCTAATTCTCCTATGTTCGTTGCCAAGGTCGTTTCAGAATTTTCGATATACCATGTTGTATGGTAGGGAGACGATTGCTCTGAAAGATGCTAAAGACGCTTTGCTTTCGAAGGAACTGCAGGAAAAGGTTTCAGCAGATGTCGAAGGAGAAGCAGGTTTAGTTGTTACACGAGGCAGAAACAAGGAGAAAAACAGCGGCACTACTAGGGGCAGATCACGCTCCAAATCGAGGCTATCTAGGCTTCGATGTTTTTTCTATAATGAGAAAGGGCACCTGCGTAAAGATTGTCGCAAGAAAGGTAATTCTAATGAGAAAAAGGAATCGAATGTAAAAGCTACTGCAGCTATTGTTCAAGAGGGTTCATCTCTTGTGGAGAGTTTAGATGATGAAGTAGGTACGGATGTTCTAACTGTTAGTACTGCGGGCTCTGCAAATACATGGGTTCTAGACACTGGTGCGTCTTATCACATGACGTTTTCAAGAAACTTGTTCACCACTTTTAAGGAGTGGAACGGAAGTGTGATGTTGGGTGATGAGACAGCTTTGAGTATCAAGGGCAGTGGTTTAGTGCATATTAAAACACATGATGGAATGATTAGAACATTTGATGCTTGGCTTGTTCCTGAACTCCGAAAGAATTCGATTTCTTTGGGTACTCTTGATAAACAAGGGTACAAATATTCTGGCGAAAATGGGCAGATCAAAGTTTCGAAAGGAGCTATGACTATCTTGAAGGGTACATTGCAACACGGGATTTACACTCTGATAGGCAACTCAGTGATAGTAGAAGTAGCAATTTCCGAGTCTCTTGGGGATTCAAATGATCGTACAGAATTGTGGCATCGTAGGTTGGGACATATGAGCGAGCAAGGACTGGCAATTTTGAGCAAAAAGGGTCTTTTAGATGGGTTAGAATGTGGAAAGCTTAAATTCTGCGAAACATGTGTTTTAGGTAAGCAGCGCAGGGTTAAGTTTAGTTTTGACAAGCATACATCTAAGGGGATTCTTGATTATGTTCATTCTGATTTGTGGGGTCCTGCTCCTGTGGAGTCTCATAGTAGATGCAGGTATTTCGTGACTTTCATTGATGATTACTCCAGGAAGGTTTGGGTATATTTTCTGAAAACAAAGGATGAGGTGTTTGATTGGTTCAAAGAGTGGAAGATTATGATTGAAAAACGTACCAGTCGGCAAATCAAGACTCTTAGAACTGATAATGGTTTGGAATTCTGTGGTCAAGAATTCAATGAGTTCTGCAAGAAAGAGGGTATAGTGAGGCATCACACTGTACGAAGAACGCCACAACAAAATGGAGTTGCAGAACGCATGAACCAAACACTTCTGCAGCGTGCTAGGTGCATGCGACTAAATGCTGGTTTGTCAAAGAAGTTCTGGGCTGAGGCAGTTAATACTGCTGCTTATTTGGTGAATAGGTCTCCATCAACTGCAATTGATTTGAAGACTCCTCAAGAGGTATGGTACGATAAACCCTCTGATTACTCTGACTTGAGAATATTTGGTTGTCCTGCTTATGCTCATGTTAATGATGGTAAACTGGAGCCTAGGGCAATTAAGTGCATATTTCTAGGATATGGAACTGGTGTTAAAGGTTATAGGTTGTGGCATTCTGATAGCAACAAAGTTATTATTAGCAGAGATGTAACCTTTAATGAATCTGCTATGTTTAGCCAAAAAGAGAAGCTTGTCGATCTTGCAGGTACTGACCAGAGAGTGGTATTTGATGCACCACCTTTGAAATCACCTTCTGTTACTACAGAAGAGTCTAGGACTGAAACTGATGATTTGTCTAAAAGTATAGCAGAAAGGATAACCAGAAGGGAAATCAGAAAGCCACAAAGGTATGCAGATTGCATTAGTTTTAATGTTGGTGAAACTGATCCTATTGCATATGCTTTGTCAGTGGCAGAAATTATTGATTCTGATGAACCAAGATCCTATAAAAAGGCAATTAAGAGTGAGAATGCGGCAGACTGGTTATTAGCTATGAATGAGGAGATGCAGTCTCTTGCAAAGAATGAGACATGGAAACTTGTACCATTGCCAAAAGGAGTGAGACCAGTAGGATGTAAATGGGTATTCAAAAGGAAAGAGGGAATCCCCGGAGTTGAACCTGCAAGGTTCAAGGCTACACTTGTGGCTAAGGTTTTTTCGCAAAAGGAGGGAATAGACTATAATGAGGTATTCTCACCAGTTGTGAAGCACAAAACTATTCGGGTTCTTCTAGCCATGGTTAGTGCTTTTGATCTCTATCTAGAACAGTTAGATGTTAAGACTGTTTTTTTGCATGGTAATCTAGAGGAACAGATTTACATGTCACAGCCTGAGGGATTTATTGATTCTGAGAATGAAGACCATGTGTGCTTATTGCAGAAGTCCTTGTATGGTTTGAAACAGTCTCCTAGACAGTGGTATAAGAGGTTTGACTCATTTATGGTTTCTCATGATTTTGCTAGAAATCAGTATGATAACTGTGTGTACTCTAAGAAGTTGTCTGATGGTTCATATATATACTTGCTGCTATATGTTGATGACATGTTGATTGCAGCCAAGGATTTGGCTGAGATTAATAGCCTGAAAGCTTTGCTAAGCGGTGAATTTGAGATGAAGGATTTGGGTGCAGCGAAGAAGATTTTGGGTATGGAGATTTGGAGGGATAGAAAAGCAGGCTTGTTGTATGTATCTCAACAGAAATACATCGAAAAGGTACTGCAATCTTTTCAAATGGATACAGCCAAACCGGTTAGTACCCCTTTAGCTGCACATTTTAAACTTGATGCTAGTGCTCTACCTAGTTCTGATGATGAAATTAACTGCATGAGTAGAATACCATATTCTAGCGCAGTAGGTAGCTTGATGTATGCTATGGTTTGCACTAGGCCAGACTTAGCTCATGCTGTTAGTGTGGTTAGTAGGTTTATGAGTAATCCTGGTAAAGCTCATTGGGAGGCTGTTAAGTGGATTATGCGATATTTGAATGGAACGAAGAATGTCTGTTTGGTTTATGGTTCTGATGGTAATTCTGGATTGATTGGTTATACCGATTCTGATTATGCTGGTGACCTTATTAAAAGAAGATCTTTAACATGTTATATCTTCACCCTGTATGGTTGTGCTATTAGTTGGAAAGCAACTCTTCAAGCAACTGTTGCTTTGTCTACTACTGAGGCAGAATATATGTCATTGACTGAAGGGATTAAAGAAGGTATGTGGTTGCATGGTCTTGTTGATAGTTTGGGTTTGAATGTTTCGAAGCCTGTTATTTACTGTGATAGTCAGAATGCTTTGAGTTTGGCGAAAAACCCTGTGTATCATGAAAGATGAAAGCATATTGATGTTAGATTGAATTTTATTCGTGATGCTTTGGATAATAAGGTGGCCACTATAGAGAAGATTCCTACAGCTGATAATCCTGCAGACATGTTGACGAAGCCATTGACAACTGACAAGTTCAAGCATAGCTTGGACTTGGTAAATGTTCGCATAGCTTGAAGCCTTTAGGGGCTTAATTGGCAGAGAGTGAAGCTTGGCGTATTTTGGTGATTTGGTAAACATAAGTCAAGGTGGAGATACTTCGATTGAGTTATGTAGAATTCAAGTCAAGGTGGAGAATTGTTATTTGTGCCTAGAATTCTTGTTAACCCGGTTCGAATTGTGACCCGACCCGAAATTTGTGGAGCTACGAATTTTGTGGATTTTTCCTGGAGGTCTGTGATGGAAGCGGAGGGATCGGGGAAGACGCAGAATCGACGTAGGGGGTGCGGGGGGTGAAGCCCCCCGCGGTATGGATTAGTTGTCCTAGTCAAAATAGGAACTAAATACCCTATGTTTATATAATGGGTCTATATCTTGTATTCTTGATGTGTTGTATTGTTCTCTCCCAAATAATAAGAATCTCTCTCTGCCCGTGGACGTAGATCAAATTGATCGAACCACGTAAATCTTTTTTATTCTTGTTTATTATTTTAGACTTGTTTAATCGCAACACCATCTGACTGATTTTGAAGAAGCCAAGATGCTATTAGTGAAGCGAGAAGCGAATGGTGCTGCTAATTGGGTGGCAAAGTAGTACAATGGGGGGATGGACCTAACGGGCTTGGTTGAAAAACCTCCATCCTCCCTGGTGCACATTCTCAACAAAGACGGTCTGCCTTGTCCCCATTATGTTTCTTTGTAACCTAGTGTCAGGAGGCTACTTCTATTAGCCCTCATATCTGAACTTAGGTGATGTTTGTACCTGTTGCATTAATCTTCTGTACTTTCTTTTTAGTTTCAATGAAATTCTTATTTTCTGGCCAAAAAAAAATAAGAATCTTGGATGTTAGCTAGTGAAATCTGTCTTTGGACAAAGCTTTAGTCAGGGAATCAACCAATTAATTGAACCTTTGAAGAAATGTGCTTAACTCGAAGCTTGCCTTGATTAACTCTCTCGGACATAGAAGTAGTCAAGAGCAAGATGTTTCATCCGTGTATGAAACACTGGATTAACACAAGTACAGGTTCCAGTTTAATTGTCACATTTAAGTGCAGGTGTGGTGATGGAGCTAGCATTGAGTTCTTGAAACAGAGATTCTACCCAATTGAGCTCAGAAACCCCAGTTGCTATAGCTCTGTATTATGCTTCAGTCGAAGAACGAGCCACTGACTTCTGTTTCTTCGAACACCAAAATATTCGTACTGCCAATGTAGATGATGTATGCCGAGGTTGAAGATCTGTCATCTAAATTTCCAGCATAGCCCGAGTCCATAAATGCAGTGAATGTGAGTTGTTTTTCTCGTTTGAGAAGAAGACCATGTTGCAGTGTCCCTTTCAAGTACCTCAAAACACGTTTTAGTGCTTGCAAATGCAATCTTAAAGACACACGGTTTGGATTTTGGTTGTAACTTATGTGCATTGTAAGGCTTGAGCCAAGGATAGCAAAGGCATCCAAAATCTTTTAACTTGTCATAGTTGGGTGTTTGTTTGAAGAGTTTCTGAAAAGGGCTCATGGTGTTCAATGATTTTGTTGGCAATCACCTCTATTTTCATTGCTATAGAGCAGTAGCAATTCTTGTATAAATTTAGTTCAATGCTTAATGAAAATCATCATCTTATGCATCAATTTTACCAACATTTTCCTGCTTTATGTTCTTCTATTAATTACTAGCTAATTCTTGCAGTTTTTCTAGGTTTCTTTGATTGCCATTTCATCTTATTCATCTTTTAATTTGTCCAAGGGTTAGATCCTTCCCTTTGTACCTTGTGTTCAAACCTCAAACCTTTTAACTATTACAACACCAACAAATACCATAACTACATGAGATGAGTCTTCATGAGCATGATATGAAGAAAATTCGGTACATAAGTCATGTCAAACAAGTGAAAGATATGACAATTGATTCCAATCATGAGCATAGAAGCTAACTGAAAATTTAAAATGTTATTAACTTTTAGATTTAAGTTAGATTTTGAAAGCTTCTAAGTTTCTTAGGTGAAGGGAGATATAGAAGAAAACACAAGGCTTTGGATTATGAAATTGCATTGTATAAAGATATGCTAAATGGATGTATAGTACAAGTGAAACTTAAGAAAACCTAAAACTATACAACAGATCTGTACAAATCATTGCGTTCACATTGCAACTTCGGATAGATGTCTTGATCTGCAATTAATTCATAAGCCCTTTGTGTCAAATGAATTCCATCCCAACTCACTCGTTCATTAGGGTTTGAACATACAGTTATCCTTAGATCTCCGCACGATATCGCCCAATTAAAGTTGTAATCCCCTCCAATCCCGCAACAAGCTTTTTGCAGTGATTTGGGATTGAAACCTATAATAATTCCACAAACTCAAGCATTACATATTATTTTAGAATCTCCCTTAAACTTAGGGAAAAGTTGGGGTGTAATTAAAGCAGTTTCATGGTACATTAATCTTATATACTTATACTTATGAATGGAAAGAAACTAGACTACTTACCAAACATATTAGCATTGCTGAAAAGCCATAAGAATGCATTGTTGTAGTCACCATAGACAATGATCACATTGGGATATTCCTCTTTTAGCTCTTCAATCGCTTGTTGAAGGAGATCGTTTTGATAGATTGCAAAATCATTGAAACGCTTTACACAATGAAGTTCATCAAAATAACTGGTATCATTTAGTGGATGTCTGTTGAGATATGCAGGAAAGCAGCCTATGGGGAAGTTTCCAGGGACAATTATTCGAGTGGCACCGTATTCGATAACTCTCTGCAACAGTAACATTAGATAAAAAGGATGAGCCAAAAGATGCCAAAAAAAAAACAAGGATGAGCCAAATTTCCAACAAGGGTCTAACCTTTAAAAAAGGTCAAATAAGTACCTGACCTTCCCAAATTGGGTCAAATAAAGGCCAATGGCCACTGTAAGATCTCAAGGCGTGTGATGAATGCATATTAGTTAAATCGTGTCAATGTTTAGGATGTTGTTACAAGGCAAACAACCAAATTTATGATCGTAAAACTTTAAATTTTTTGTTTGGATTTATATATGATACACCGTCAGTGGAGTTTAACAGACTACACATGCGTGGGTTAAGGGTTGACATGTGTCCTTTATTAGGGAATAGTTTTGAATTTTAAAAACAAAACTAATTCTGAAAAGGAAAATTATACAATACACTATCAGTGGAATTTAGCAGACTATACATATGGGGTTTTAGAGGTGACATGTGTCATTTAGGAGAGATTATTAGGTGGATCGGGTCTACCACGTCATTCGTGGTCCCGACCAATAAGATTCTGACAAATCAGAGTTTTTACTACAATTTCTAAAACCCTAGCCAATTAATGTCCTAAATTTAGGGACTTACCCTGTAAATCTCATCTAGTGAAACTAGGGGCTAAACCTAGTGCTAAATTTGTGCCTAAATTTTAGGATGAAATCTGACTTGTCAAAATCTTATTGGTCGGGATCACGAATGACGTGGTGGACCCGGTCTTATTAGGTGGATCAAATCCACCACGTCATCCGTGGTCCACCCAATAATTTCACGCCATGTAACCAACATTGCCACGTCACTTGAATGCCATGTCATATCCATGGTCCACCTAATAATTTCTCTGTAAACGTTAATTAGATTAAATTAATTAATAATAATTTGGGTATCAAATAATTACCCTTAAATTTATTTTCCTAATTTAAATTTTAAAATAAAAAATTAAATCGAATTTAAAAGAATACTCCTCTGTTCCAAAATAAGTGACACAATTCAAGTTTTGGCTTATATTTCATAATAAGTGACACACTTATGAAACCAATACAATTTGAAATTTTTTCCCATATATAATGGGGAGTTAGGGAGAGAAGATAAATGTAATTAAGAAAGATTGGGGTGTTTAGGTCATTTGAGATATTTTTTTACTATATTTAAGGTGAGTTAATTATTGTCTTAATATGTATGATATTCTCAGCGTGACACTTATTTTGGATTGGAGGAAGTAATATTTAAAAAAAAAATAAAGTTAACGTGCCATGTCATCATCCCGCTATAATTAACTACACATGTTTTCAAATACAGAGTGAGACCTTTATAATTAAACCAAATTGATAAAGTTGAGTGCTTGACCCTCTATAGAAAGGTTTGACACAAGGTTCAAGTCCCAAATTGGGATTTCAGCCAAAGAATGACAAAGAAAGTAAGGAATCAAAGAACAGAATCAACCTTCCTCTGAGGTTTAAATGGAACTTACTCTGACAGCATATTTTATGGCTTGCACTACATTGGGCACCATGGCTTTAACCTCCGAAGGCATAGTTAAAGTCATTTCCTCCTATCTCCCCGACCACGAACAGAGCTCTTTCATTCTTCTTCAAGCAATCTACCAAAAAACATATATAATATATCTAGACTCTAGTCATGAGAAGCAATCCCAGGTTTTATCAACATTTATTGGAAAGATGCTAACCTTTGTCATAACCACAAGTTGTACTGAAATAGCTAACCATCCAGTCAAGTTGTTCACTTAGGTTATTTTGCAGATCTGATTCCTCAGGCAAAGCAGTAGCTTTGGCAACGGCGAAGTTAATTCCATGATCAAATGATCCATTTTTGTTCAAGTAGGCATCAAGTAAAGGTATTCCGGCAGATTTTGCTGTTCCAAATTCCAATATATATAAAAAATCATACAATCATTCATATCTTGCATATATATATAAAGCAAAAGAAAAACAAAAACTTAACAAAACAGTTTTTTTATTCTTACCCAGATAATCAATAATTAACAAGCCATTGGAGCATCGACTCGTTGCCTTATTCAAGGTTTGGCCATGGGTAGCCTAGCAAATTCTGAAGAAGGGTAGAGTTGAATATAATTGCCGGTGTCTGCAATCGAATCCCCAATCTGATATATAGCTTCAAAGTTGCAGGTGCTAAGAGTATGGGCATAATTTCTTGGAATAACATTCAACAAAGAGGTAAGAAGTAGCAGAGGGAAAAGATATCTTGGTGTTACCCATTTTTTGAGAGAAAAAATAGTAAAAGCCATTGATTACTTGCAATGATATACCAAACAAATGGGAGCATATAACCTGCAAATTTTCCTTTTTTACAAATAAATACCAGAAACGGACTCCATGGTCCTCTTGCATAATATTTTATTCTAATTAGACTATATAATAAAAAAATAAAAGTAAAAGAATAAAAACTTCCAAAGAAAGAAACAGGGCAACTATATATATATAATAGAAATTACTTGCGTTAGACTTATCTGTTATTGGCGGTGCTCAAGAGTTTGCTTGTAATATTTGTTGGGTCTGGTCAGTGCTGCCCCCTCCCCGTTTTGTCTTGTGCTTTGTCTGTGCTTTTGTATTTTCTTGTTACTGGTAAGGTTCGGCTTGAACCAATGTTTGGTTTTAGCTGTTCTTTAATAAAATTCAGCCTTTCAAAAAAAGAATAAAAATATTTCATCAACTATTATCAATGCTATTATAAGCATTCACTCTCAAATCCAACCAACTTTGATGTGTTCTCTCCACACAAAAGTCAAAAACTTAACCTACTACATTGTTCAATTCTAATGACAGAACTCTATTGCTCTGTGATCTCTTCATCCTTTGAAAGCATTATTCTTGTTTTATTCTATATATATGATTTAAGACCTTATACAGCAATGAAAGGAAATGAGTCATCATGACCATATGATGAAAATTCGATACATATTGCTTTTTCAAAACAGCTGAACAGATAGATGCATATGACAGATGAATCCAATGAGCAAAGAAACTAAAGGAAAAAGGACTGATGTTTTTGAATAAAACCATGTAAGCTAGAGTTTTGAAAACCTTTTAACTTTCTTCAGTGAAGGAAGATACAAAAGAAAACATACAAGGCCTTGATTCTCAAATGCATTGTACAAGAAATGCTCAAGGAATATACAGTAGAAGTTGAGATAGAAGAAACCCAAATCTGGACCAACAAAACGAAGAACATAGCCAATATGGAACTAGACAGCAGATCTGTACAAATCAATCTGTTCACATTGCAGTTTCGGATAGATGTCTCGAATAAGCCATTGTGCAATTAATTGATAAGCCTTTTGTGTCAAATGAATTCCATCCCAATTCACTCGTTCATCAGGGTTTGAACATACCGGTACTATAGGATCTCCACACCATATCCACACGTTAAAGTTGTAGTCACCTCCAATCCCGCAACAAGCCTTTTGCAATGATGTGGGATCAAAACCTGATAATATTTCCAGAAACTCAAAGCATGACTTTCAATAATTCCTGGTAAAATCTTAAACTTATTCATGAATGGAAACAAACTAGACTACTTACCAAGCATATTAGCTTTGCTGAAAAGCCATAAGAATGCATTGTAGTAGTCACCATAGACAATAATCACATTGGGATATTCTTCTTTTAGCTCCTCAATCGCTTTTTGAAGAAGATCATTTTGATAAATCGCAAAATTATTGAAATACTTTAGACAATGAAGTTCATCATAAGCATTAGTATCATTTATAGGATATTTAGTAACAAATACAGTAAAGCAGCCTATGGGGAAGTTTCCAGGGACAATAATCCGAGTAGCACCATATTCAATAGCTCTCTGCGGAGTAATATGAGATAAAAATGCTTGAGAAACAAGCTAATCAAACAACTGAATCAACTTAATCTTAATTTTTCAGAGGAAACTTACTCTGACAGCATATTTTATGGCTTCCACTACCTTGGGAACCATAGCTTTAACCTCGTCTAAGGTTTTTCGCCTCCAAAAGGCAAAGTTATAGTCATTTCCCCCTATCTCCCCAATTACAAACAGAGCTCTTTCATTCTTCTTCAAGCAATCTATCAAACATATTACATACATAAAACTTACTTTTCTACTTAGCAATTCGAAATCACTAATCTAATTGGTCAAATGCTAACCTTTGTCATAGCGACAAGTTGTATTGAAGTAGCTAACCATCCAGTCAACTTGTTGACTTAGGAAGTTGATTTGCGGATCTTGCGTCGGCAAAGCATAAGCTCCGGCAACCGCAAAGTTGACTCCATGATCAAATGCTCCATTTTTGTTCAAGTAGGCATCAAGTAAAGGAATTTCAGCAGATTGAGCTGTTTCCATATAATAAATTTACACAATCATTTATATATCTTACGTAAAGCAAACGAAAATAATAACTTAACAAAAACATTTTTTTAATCTTACCCAGATAATCAATAATTAACAAGCCATTGGAGCATCTACCAGTTGCCTTGTTCAAGGTTACGCCATAGGGTAGACTGGCATAGCTACATGAAGGATACATTTGAATATAATTTCCTGTATCTGATATGGAATCCCCGAGCTGATATATGGCATCAAATTTGCAGGTGCTAAGAATATTATTGTTTGCATAATTGCTTGAAAGAACATTCAAGAAATAGCTAATGAATAGAAATAGAGAGACAACAAATTTTGGTGAATTGGGTTTGGGTAGCCATTTATTGAGAGAAGTAGTAGTAGAAGAAGCCATATAATCTGCAGAAAATCGTTACTTTTATGTTTTTAAAGTGAATAAATAAACTTTAGTTGTTTCTTTATTTAGAAAAATCAGACAATAATGGAGTTGAAAATGATTGTTAATTCCTTTCTCGATGGAATTAATCAATGTGTAGTTGAACAAGGACTCCGTTCACATTGTTGGGCCTAGATTTGGGCTATGGCTCTCCATCTTCAGTCACAATCACTTATATGGGATTGATTGGGCCTGGCATTTAAGTTAAGAGGATCTTATTTAATTAAGCGTCCGCTATCTTATCTTAGGCAAGGCATTCTTCTCACCAACTTTGATATGTGCCCTCCCCCTCAACCCTCCATACAAAAATCACAAGTCAAAACCTACCTACCACATTCTTATATCAGCAAGCTAGTCTCTTTTTTCTTCCCCCTCCCTTAGAGCATCTCCGATATTGTCCAATAAATATTATGCCATTTTAGTGCAAAAAAATTATTTTTAAAAATATTTATATTAAAATATATTTAGTATTGATCTCAAGTCACAATGAAACCTTTGACTGATTTTTTAATACTTTCACTTCCTATTATTATTATTTTTTTTATATAACTTTTTCACAGTAGATTTTTCCTAGTTAGAAGTGAAACTCTATATATAAAAAAGAAGCACCATTTTGATTTTGGTGTAGCACAACGTCATATTGTCATCGGACATTTAACTTAGTAGTAGAACATTGAACTCTTAGTTATAGTGGTTAGGGTTCAATCACTAACAGCCCCAAGTAAAAAAAAAAAAAAAAAGCAACGCCATATTTGGCGTTGCATTAGCATCTAGCAACACGAAAATGGTGTGCATTGGGCGGCACAATTTGACGCACTCATTGGAGAACACTTTTGCCATTTTAAGACTATTTTAGTGTTTTGGCATGTTCCGGTTGGCCTTATGCCTAAAAGCAAGGAAAGGTTGTCTCAATCCAAGGTTAGGGTATGTCATAAATCTTAAACTATGTTTGGCCTCAAGTATTTAAAGGAACGGAAAGGAAAAGAAAGAAAAGGGGAGGGAAGTTTTTTAAAGGAAAAGAAAGGATATAAATTTCCCTGTTTGGATTGTTTAAAATTAGTTGGGGAAAGGAAAGGAAAGGATGAGAAGTTATCTTGATCTTGATAGAGATGGAGGATTCTCTCTTGGCTCCAACGTCGAAAGAAGATGTCCCACGTTCTTTCAGGAAATTCAAGCGGACTCGCACTGTTTCTGCAGATCAAGAGGAGATGATCGAGATTTGTGAGGATGAGATGGTTGGCGGTGAGAGTAACCCACCATCTCAGAATACATCCTATAAGGATCGTTTGATTGGAGTTAAACCATCTGAAAAACAGACTTGGCCGGATTGGGATGATGATGGTGATGTCTGTTTTGCTGATGTCGCTTCTGATTCGGAAGAACCAATTGTGTCTGGTGCCCCTGCGTTATTTTCGGAAGAAGAAAAGCGAGAGATGCGCAAGCCCTGGCGCTCTGCTTTGATTGTTAAGATTTTGGGGAAAGTCCTCGGGTTCAAAGCTCTCTCTTCCAAAGTGTCAAAACTTTGGAATTTAGATGGAAATTACAGGATCATTGATCTGGGTAATGACTATTTTTTATTCAAATTTCAAAAGAAAGCAGACTATATTCATGTCCTGGAAGGAGGTCTTTGGATCATTAGTGGCCACTACCTTACTGTTCGTTAGTGGTTTCCGTACTTCCAGCCAAGTTGTGATAAGATTAAGTCTCTTGTTGCTTGGGTACGTTTTCCAGAATTACCGATGGAATTTTACACTGTCATGGCAATACGGAGGATTGCTTCTTGTGTTGGTAGAGTTATTCGCATTGATCTAAATACGGAAGATGTTCGAAGAGGTGGTTTTGCAAGGGTTTGTATTGAGTTAGATTTAACCAAACCATTGTGTTCTTCTGTTTCTCTGGACAAGGTTTGTCAGCGTGTTGAATATGAGGGACTTCAGTTGATTTGTTTTAAGTGTGGTAAGTTTGGGCATAGGAAGGATTCTTGTCCCATGATCAATACTGCTGCTGCCGATACTGATAAAGTTCCTTCTCCTCCGACTCATGATACGCCGGACATG
Organism: Corchorus olitorius; assembly: GCA_001974825.2. NCBI lineage: Eukaryota > Viridiplantae > Streptophyta > Magnoliopsida > Malvales > Malvaceae > Corchorus > Corchorus olitorius. The sequence continues at coordinate 14,714 of AWUE01017767.1, read as the reverse complement.
CCTTCTGGTACACCTTCCCAGCCGCCGGAAGAGTCCTTTGGCCATTGGATGCTGGTACAGGGCAAAACACGCAAACCAGTGAGAGACCAAACTTCAAATGGTAAGTCTTCGGTTGGGCGAGATTATCGGCATGACATGGGGAGATTTGCAGCCTTGAATCATGTTGTAGATGATTCTGGTATTAATGATAAGACTGGTTTGGGGGCTAATTTGAAGGATTATGTTCAACAGAATAAAAGTTTTGTTACCTTTGGGACGAAAAAAGAATGGAGGCCGAGGAAAGAGGGGGGATTAAAATTCTCCCTAAAAAACAGGAGGGTCAACGAAAGAAACAAGGTGTGAATTTGACTGGGAAGTCTAAGGTTGTTAATACTGGTACAACTCCTTTTGTAAGCCCTCCCCCGGGTTTTCTCTTTAAAGCGGGCTCTTCTAAACAGCTTGTTTTTGACCCAGCTCGTTTGGGCTCTCTAGTTGGGCCACAGCCTGGTATTGTTATTGCTGAAAAGGCTTCTTCTATTCCTTTTGTTGATCCAAGTCTTGTTTCTGCGTTGAAGGATGTTGGTAAACTAGCTCAGGCAGTTGTGTCGAGGGATATGGATACGTCTTCTACTAGTCCTGAGTTGTTACCTCCTCAACGCCCCCCCTTAGATTCTTCAACAGGTCTAGTTATTAATGAGTTTTCTTTGGTACCGTCGGTTGCGGATAATGTTGTTTTTGGTGGTGAGGCTGATGCCTCAATGTCAGCTATGCAAGATTGAGTCTGACAGCTTTGGTTTCCTGCTTGACTTCTTATTGTTATTTATGATTTTGTTTTGGAATTGTCGAGGTGCTGCTAGCTTAGAAGCTAGACGCAATATTAAGGAGTTGGTTCGGTTACATAGAGTTCAAATTTTGATTATCGTGGAACCACGTATTAGTGGGGAGTAGGCTGATAAAGTTATTCGTGGCTTACGGTTTGATAATCACACCAAGGTGGATGCTTTGGGGTTTTCAGGTGGTATATGGGTTCTTTGGAAGTCATCTATCAGTAGGGTGGAAGTTGTTTGCAGTAGTAGACAATTTATTTCTCTTGCTATTGATGACGGAAAGAATTTACGGTGAGCTCTTACAGCTATTTATGCAAGTCCAACACCTTCGATACGAGAGTTTCTTTGGAATTACCTGCAGGAGTTTATAGATTTTGACTCTATGCCTTGGCTTCTTGTCGGTGATTTTAATCAGATTTTGTCTTCAGATGAAAAACATGGCAGTGCACCTGAATCGTTTAGAAGAATGGAGCAATTTCGGGATGTAATGAGTGCGAGACAACTCATGCATCTTGAAGCAGGTGGATGTAAATATACATGGAGTAATGGCCAATATGTTCATGGTTTAATTCGTAAGAAATTGGATAGAGCTCTTTGCAATGTGGCTTGGAGGCAAACTTTTGAAGATGCTGTTGTTAGAAATCTTCCTCGTTGTCATAGTGATCATTGTCCTGTTCTTGTTTCATTATGGGACTCCACTACTATTAATAGAGAAGCACGTCCATTTCGCTTTGTTATGGCCTGGCAAACTCATGTGGAATTCTCTGATATGCTCAAATCTTCTTGGAGGGATGATGTTGGTTAACATGATTCGTTACTTTCTCTTCAGGTTTCGTTGGGTGATTGGAACAGATCAGTTTTTGGTAATATTTTCAAAAGGAAAAGACAATTGCTTGCTCGTCTAGATGGTGCTCAAAAGGCCTTGGAAGTTAGGCCTAACCCCTTTCTTTTTCGACTTGAGAAGGAACTTATGGAGGAATACAACATTGTTTTGGCTCAAGAGGAATCTTTTCGGTACCAGAAATCAAGATCTCAGTGGGTGCAATTGGTGATAGGAATACAAAATTTTTCCACACTACTACTTTGGTGAGGAGAAATAGAAATAAAATTCTTGCTTTGAAATCAGATGATGGAGAGTGGATTTCAGACCCACATGTGTTACAACGGATGATCATTTCTCATTTTCATTCAGTATATCAGGAGGAGCATGTTGATTTGAATCTTTCTAGGCTTTGTCTGAGAGCTAACGTTCCTTTGGGTGATCAACAACTTGCTCAGCTTTTACATATTCCTCATGAACATGAAATCTATGCAGCTCTTAAGTCTTTCGCCCCTTGGAAATCTCCTGGTCCTGATGGGTTTCAAGCGGGTTTTTACCAAGCTAATTGGGGTGTGGTGCGACATGCAGTATGTACTTTTGTCAAGAATGCATTCATGACAGGTTCTTTTGATGATTCATTGAGTAAAGTTTTGGTTGTTTTGGTGCCCAAGGTTGAGAACCCGGAGAAAGTTTCTCAGTTCCGTCCAATATCTCTGTGTAATGTAACTGTCAAGCTGCTTTCGAAAATCTTGGTGAATAGAGTTCGTCCTTTGTTGCAAGATTTAATTTCTCCTACCCAAAGCTGTTTTATTCCGGGTAGAGGTACCACTGATAACATTATTGTAGTCCAAGAAACAATTCATTCTCTGCTGAAAAAGAAAGGCCAAAGGGGAGGTATGGTCTTGAAAATTGACCTGGAAAAAGCTTATGACAGGATTAACTGGACTTTCTGCGCTGGGTTTTAATGGATTTGGGGTTACCTTCAACTTTGATCTCTCTGATTATGTTTTGTGTCACTTCGACGGAGATGAATGTTATATGGAATGGGGAGAAGACAGAGTATTTTAAACCATCTCGGGGTTTAAGGCAGGGTGATCCTTTGTCCCCATATTTATTTGTTCTTTGTTTGCAGAAGTTGTCTGATATTATTGATCAAGTTGTTGACAATGGGGGTTGGAAGCCTCTTTCGCTGTGTAGGGGGGACCCTTAGTATCACATATCTTCTTTGCAGATGATTTGATTTTAATGGGTGAAGCTTCTACTGAACAGTGCAATGTTATGATGGATTGTCTTAATCGGTTCTGTTCCTTTTCAGGACAAAAGGTTAATTATGCTAAATCTCTCTTTTTTACTTCGCCTAATCTTTCGGTTGAAGTGGTTCAGGATATTGCTAGTTGCTCTCATATGACTCATTGTACTGATCTTGGGCGTTATCTTGGTGTCCTGTTGCACTCTGGGCGTGTTACCAAGCATGCCTATGCTCATCTTTTGGATAAGGTGAAGAAGTGTTTGGCATCATGGAAGGCTAATCAGCTTTCTTTGGCAGGGAGGGCGGTTTTGGTACAGTCAGTTACTAGCTCTATAGCTACATATACCATGCAAACTTCAAAATTACCGGTTTCAGTGACCAAAGAATTGATACTATTAATCGTAATTTTCTATGGGGTTCTACTCAAGAGAAGAAAAAGGTGCCTTTGGTTAGGTGGGAAAATGTATGTCAACAGAAAAACAATGGCGGTCTGGGTATCCGTCGTTCAGCTTCCATGAATACAGTTCTTTTTGCTAAGTTAGGATGGAAATTAGAGAATGGAGATTCTGCTCTTTGGGCTCGAGTGTTGCGAGCCAAATATCTGAATGGTGAGAATTTCCTTGCTTCCAGAAATAAACAAAATGCATCCCATACCTGGAGGAGTATTCAATCGTCGACGTCTCTTGTTCGTAAGGGTTGTGCACGGTTGTTAGGTGATGGTGCTACTACTTCATTTTTGCATGATAAGTGTTTGGGCAATGGGTCTATTATGGAGAACTATGAGGTTGTTGTCTCACCTGAACTCCAACATTTAACGGTTAAGGACGTGGCAGGAGATCCTAACACTTATAGAGAACTGGTAGCTGCCTTGCCAGTAGAACTTCGAGAGCAATTGTCACTGGTGCATGTTATGGAGGGTGAGAGTGATCGAAACTACTGGAATGCCTCTTCTGATGGTAATTTTTCTGTCTCCTCTGCATATAAGTTGTTAACTTCTAATGCCCATGGTAATGGTTTTTGGATGAAAATTTGGAAGTTGGATGTGCCTCCTCGTATTCGTTTCTTCTTATGGCTGGTCACCCATGACCGTTTGCTCACTAAGGTGGCATGTGTTCGTCGTCAAATTACCAACGATGCAACTTGTCCTCGATGTGGGAGTCATGAGGAGTCGGCGTTACATGTTCTTCGAGATTGCCCCTTGTCTCAAGCACTATGGTCACGTTATTTACATGGTGGCAAGTTAGTACGTTTCAATTCATGTGATTTGGGTGAATGGTTGCGTGAAAATTGTTCTAATAGCTCCTTCCTGGTGGAGAATTCGATTGTTTGGTCTTAATATTTTGCATTTACTTGTTGGTTTATATGGTGGTGGAGAGATAAGATAGTGTTTGAAGTGGATTTCATATGGCCAGGTAAGCATCATACACGATTGCTGCTAGTATTGGTAATTTTAATAGCCATAAAATTCATCTGCAGTTGCCTATTCGTCGTGTTAATTCTCTTATTGCTTGGTCTCGGCCACCCCTGGTTTTGTCAAAGTAAATGTAGATGCTGCAGCTACTTCGAATCCTGGTAATTTAGCCATGGGTGGTATATGTCGAGATAGTGATGGTTATTGGCTTTTTGGCTTTATTGGAAAATTAGGATATGGGCACATCACCAAAGCTGAGTTATATGCTACTTATAATGGTCTTCTTCTGGCTTGGGAGCATGGTTTGATGAATCTTGTTATTGAGTCGGATTCTCTTGTCGCTGTTACTAAGGTTTTGACCTTTTTGCAACAACATGATCCTCTCTCCTTAGTGATTCGGAATTGCAAGGAGCTGCTTCAACGCAATTGGAATTGTAGTCTCGTTCATATTTTTCGTGAAGCTAATATGTTTGCAGATTTTTTGGCAAGCTGGGCATATCAAGGGCCTTTTGAGGTTACTAAGTTGGTTCATTCTCCAGGAACCTTATCAAGGTTTATCCAGGAGGATATGTTTGGTGTAGCTAGGCCTAGAGCCATTGTTAGTTAAAACGGTCTTTGACCGCTCTTATGTACCAAAAAAAAAACGAAAGGAATCACCATACCAATTATTTGGTTAAGCAGTGGAAAGGAATGGAAAGGATATAAATATTGTAAATTACCAATAATAGCATTTGTTATTATTTGAAAAGCACTCAAACTTGACCAATGCTAATTAGTAAAAAAAAGAGAAAAAATTAAAAATTTTCACCAAAAAAATAAACTCTTCACAAGAAAAAAGATGAGAGAGGCGGTGGTGTGAGAATTTTGAGTGTTGGAAAGCAAGTGTAGTTCTATAAGTAACTTTGATATTTGTTAAAAATTATAGGGACATTTTAGATATTTAATAAATTAATAATTAAATGGGTTTCCTTTCCCCTCAAAACCCCCCAAATTGGGAGGAAAGGAAAAATGGCTATTAGAGGGAAACAGAAGGATACCATCATCCTTCCCTTTCCCTCCTAAAAATAAAAAATCTAATCCAAACAAAAGGAGGGATCCCATTTTCTTCCCATTTCCTTTCCTTTCCCTCCCCCACTCCAATCCAAACATAGTGTTAGAGAAAATTTAAAATAGTACTTTAAAAAATTTTTTTTCACTAACAAGGATCATTGGCTAGATTCAAATCCCAACCCAAAATTCTATAACAACTCAACTACTCCCAATCGGCTATAAATACTACAATGAAGTGAAGGTGAAATTCATTCCCATCATAATCAACAAATAGGAAATTGACCTATGGCCCTAACCGCCTCTCCCGTTCTTCTCCCTCTTCTCCAAAGTTTTCTCAAGGTATATGTCTTACATATACTAACAGCACTATAGAATCCGTTGGTATTAACCCTCTATACCAATGAAATATGATCGTAAGTATAAGTGAGTGTCGGTAAATGAGATTTTTTTTAGTGGCTCCACCTTGTTGACTATAACTTTTAAGGGAGAGGGAGAGTTTAATTTTTTTTTTATTTCGTTTTCCGTTTTTTATTTTTAAATCTTAGAATAAAGCCAAATAAAACCTATTGATATGTTTGGGTTATAAGTCTCTAGATCTTTAGATCTTGATGTTTGTGTTCAATTTTTTTAGTTAGTTCGTTAGTCCGTTTGCATCTTTTAAGTTTACAATGGATTGGAGATCGTTCAACTTATATTATGATGGTTTACTTTATGATTATGAATCAATCATGGAGGTTTCCAAATCACTCACCTTTTTGTTTTTGTTGAAAGTATTATGTTGAAAAAAATATATACAGAAGAGAAAACGAGAAGTTGTTTCGCGTGCTGTAGAATTATGAAGAAGCTTTGAATCTCCAAATATATTACTATATTAGTCAGATCATGAAGGCAGATCAGATGTGGAAAAGGAAAATTATGTTTAATCTATTTTAATTCAAACCATGATTATTGTAATTTCATTTTTATCGATGAAAATTACATTATCCTTTTCTTTTAAAAGAAAAAAGGAAAAAGTAAAAGAAGTGAGGGTGACATTATTCATGACCGCTACTCCTTTCTTTGTTTAATTTCTACTAACTTTCTCCCTCGTTGGTTTCAAACTACTAGTTTTCAAGGAAAAAGAGAAGATTGTAAAAGTGAACTCAAACTCCATTGCTCTCAATATTGATTTCTTCATCATGACTCCAATAAGCCAAGAAACTAAAGGAAAATAGACTGATGTTTCAAACGAAAGCATGTAAGGTAGAATTCTCAAAGCCTTTAAGTTTTTTCAATGAAGGGTGATATAGAAGGGAACATAAGGCCTAGATTCTCAAATGCATTACAGAAAGAAATGCTAAAGGGATATACAACAGAAGTGAGAGATAAAAGAATTTGCCAATCTGAAACTAGATAGTAGATCTATAAGAATCAATGTGTTCGCATTGCAATTTCGGATAGATGTCTTGCATAAGCCATGTTGCCATTAATTCATAAGCCCTTTGTGTCAAATGAATTCCATCCCAATTCACTCGTTCATCAGGGTTTGAACAAACTGTCACGCTAGGATCTCCACACGATACCCTTACATTAAAGTTGTACTCACCTCCAATCCCGCAACAAGCTTTTTGCAATGATTTGGGATCAAAACCTGATAATATTTCCACAAACTCAAAGCAGGACTTAGAACATTGAATAAATATGATAAAATTTCAAATTATGAATGGAAAGAAACTAGACTACTTACCAAACATATTAGCCTTTCTAAAAAGCCCTAAGAATGCATTGTAGTAGTCACCATACACAATAATCACATTGGGATATTCTTCTTTTAACTCCTTAATCCCTTTTTGGAGGAGATCGTTTTGATAAATCGCAAAATTATTGAAGTACTTTAAACAATGAAGTTCATCGTAAGCATTAGTATCATTTATTGGAAATTTAGTCAAAAATACAGGAAAGCAGCCTATGGGGTAGTTTCCAGGGACAACTATCCGAGTTGCACCATATTCAATAACTCTCTGCAAAGTAATATTATGAGATAAAAAGCATGAGAAACAAGGTCATAAATCAAAGAACATAATCAACGTAATGTTAATTTTTCTAAAGGAAACTTACCCTGAGAGCATATTTTATGGCTTCCACTACAATGGGCACCATAGCTTTAACCTCCTCTAAGGTTCTTCCCCTCAAAAAGGCATCTTTAAAGTCATTTCCTCCTATCTCCCCAACCACAAACAACGCTCTTTCATTCTTCTTCAAGCAATCTATCAAACATAGAACATAAATTATAATGACAAATTATGATTTTCTTCGAGCAATATATCAAGCATATAACATACAGAATTATTAGAGTATGAAGATAAAAACAGTGTAGTTTTGTATATAGCAGTTAATCATTTGTTAATAGGTTGTTACTATTCAGTTAGTTAGTTAGGCTTATGCATGAGATCTTCTTCAAAATTTCATTACTTTTGCTTTTACTCAGTTTAATGTGAATGTTAAGTGTGTCAGGTCTAACAATGGTCAGGAGTTCATTGTTCTTGACTATTTCAGTGCAAAAGGCATAATTCATCAGACTTCTTGTGTTAAAATGCCACATCAAAACAATGTAGTTGAAAGAAAACACCAGCACATCCTCAATGTTGCAAGAACATTGCGTTTTCAAGCTTCTTTACCAATCTCTTTCTGGGGTGAGTGTGTCATGCATTCTGTTTACTTAATTAATAGAATGCCAACCCTTGTTCTTAATAAGGTATCTCCTTATGAGGCCTTATACTCTTCTGCACCTTCAGTTGATCATATCAAAATCTTTGGATGTCTTGCCTATGCCTCTAATCATGTTAACATTAAAAACAAATTTGATATAAGAAGTATCAAAACTGTTTTTATTGGTTTTAATCCAGAGGTTAAGGGCTATAAACTGTATGATATTAATTCTTATAAGATTTTTGTTTCTCGAGATGTTATGTTCTATGGGAATGTTTTCCCTTTTTCTTTGACCACTAACTATCTGCAAAATAGAAATTCTAGTATTTTAAATTTTGCAGATTCTTTAGAAAAGCAGTTTTGCCTAAAATCACAAATTCCAATTCTTTTCAAGATGAAGATCTTTTTAGTTCAAAATAATGCTTTCCGTCAGCATTATACAACTACAAAAGACAATGTGACTGACCCTGGTGTTCTGAATCATGAACTTGTTCATCCTGTTCATGCACAATCTCAGAGTTCTCCAAAAACACAAGTTTCAACTTCTTCACAATCATCACTTGAACCAATTTTGCCTCTTTTACATGATCAAAATAAGACACATATCAGTAATTCTTGTCGTCCAGTCATTATAAGAAAATCTAGAATCAAGTCAAAACCTCCTTACTTAGATATCTACAAGTGTTCTACTGCTCAAACAAAAAGGACTAGTCCTCATCTCTTGGACAATGTTTTTAGCTATTCAAAATTAAATGGTAATCATAAGGTGTTTTCTGTTGCATTGGATCAACAAGTCGAATCAATGTCTTACAAAGAAGCTGCAGGTGATGTTAATTGGCAGAATGCTACGCAAGAAGAAATTAATGCTCTACAGAAGAATAACACATGGGATTTAGTAGATTTACCTAAAGGAAAGGTTCCTATAGGATGCAAGTGGGTGTACAAAATTAAAAGAATAGCTGATGGTACCATTGAGAGATATAAAGCAAGACTGGTAGCTAAGGGATATACTTAGCAGGAAGGTATTGATTTTCTTGACACTTTTAGTCTAGTAGCTAAAATGACCATTGTTAGATTACTTTTGTCATTAGCTGCTATACATGGTTGGCATTTACAACAGTTAAACATCAATAATGCCTTTTTACATGGTGACTTAGAGGAAGAAGTGTTTATGAAGCTTCCTGAAGGCTATCCAGCAGAATCAAATAAAGTTTGTAGGTTGATAACGTCTCTTTGTAGTTTAAAACAAGCTAGTAGGCAATGGAATATGAAATTGACTTCTACATTATTGTCATATGGTTTTCGCCAATCTTCTGCTGATCATTCACTTTTTATTAAGGAATCTGAAAACAGTTTCATGGCTCTCTTAGTATATGTGGATGATTGTATTATTGCCAGCAACAATATTGAAGAAGTACTTGCAGTTAAAAGGTTCTTACATGATGAGTTCACTATAAAGGATCTAGGAGAAGTCAAGTTCTTTCTTGGTCTAGAAGTGGCTCGATCCAAGTCTGGTATCAATTTGTGTCAGAAAAAGTATATTTTGGATCTCTTGAAAGAAACAGATTTTTTGGATGCTAAACATGTTCCTACACCAAACTTACCTAAGGCTAGATTATCTAAGGACAAAGGTACTATTCTGGAGGATACTACTCAATATAGAAAAATTATTGGCAAGCTGCAGCACCTAACAACAACAAGACCAGACATAAGCGTGGTTGTGCAACAATTAGCTCAATTCCTTGACAAGACTACTACAGATCATCTTGTTGTTGTCCATAGAGTCTTAAGATACCTAAAAGGTACAATAGGACAAGGTCTCTTCTTTCCTGCAGATAGTGAATTGAAGCTTACTGCTTACAGTGATAGTGACTGGGGTACTTGTGTGGATTCTCGGAAGTCAATTACAGGGTTCTCTATCTTCCTTGGTTCCTCTTTGAAAAAATCAAAGAAACAGAAAACTGTCAGTAGAAGCTCATCAAAAGCTAAGTACAGAGCTTTAGCTTCAACAACTTGTGAAATTCAGTGGATTAATTACTTGCTTGTAGATTTCAGGATTCAACTTACTAAACCAACAACACCAATCTTCTATGACAATCAATCAACCATTTATCTTGCTCAAAATCCAACTTTTCCATGAGAGAAGCAAGCACACAAAGATAGATTGTCACATTGTTCGAGAGAAGATGCAAAAAGAGCTGATAGTTCTACTTCCTATTTCAACAAAACTACAGCTAGCAAACTGCTTTACAAAAGGATTATCTTCTTCAAAATTTATTAATGCTTTCTCTAAACTGGGTATATTAAACATATATACTCCAGTTTAAGGGGGTGTATTAGATTATGAAGATAAAAACGGTGTAGTTTTGTATATAGCAGTTAATTAGTTGTTAATAGGTTGTTACTATTCAGTTAGTTAGTTAGACTTATGCCTAAGATCCTCTGTATATAAACACTACTATCAGATGGATTTCTTTTTCATTACTTTCTGATAATAATAGTGACTTTTTCAATTAGTACTATCAAACAAACATAACATACATAATTATCTAGTGAGTAGAGCTCTTTCATCATAATATGTTGGAGAGAGCTCAACACGGAACCAATATGGCCTATATATACAGATGCATGTCGGATACCACTTATATTTGAAAGTTTAAGCCGTTGATTTCTTGGGTCATCCATGTATATATGTTACTCTTATAGCTTATTCCTTTATGATGTGGGATGTCACACTTAAATGTAAACTCCAAAAGACTGAAGTTTGCATGACAACTTTTCTCCATGGGACTAAAGATGTCATGTCCAGTTAAGTGCCCCCTCCCCCTTCTCATTTTGTTTTAGACTCGTTAGCACTTAGCCACACGCACCATCTATGCACCCAATAATTTTTTTTTCAAGAAATACAAAGCTAGCATATCATTTTTTAACATAGTTAGCACCACCAAACTCCAGTCGAATCTAACCCTGATACCATTTATAGGAGAGAGCAACCCGAACTTGTTTGCTTACAAGGCCTTACCAATGCGAGCCATATATACATGTCGGGTTGCGCTTTCTCTGACATACAAGGGCGGATTTACACCGATTGAAATTCTAGAGGGCCACTAATATATAGTATATTTTGGTTCCAAAATTTTATACCCTTTACAATTGCCCCCACGAAGATGAAAAAATATTAAAGATATATGGTAGTTTGTGCAAATAGAAAAAAGAATGAGACCATAAATTTTAAAATAAGGACCCACCATTAAATTTGAAATTAATAAAATACAAGTTAAATGTAAAATATAACAAATTTTTGACTTGACATTTTTGTGTGGATCATGACAAATTGCCCATCCACCACAAATGTTTTATGCGAGCCCCTCATTTCTTTATTCAACTTTTTTTGTATTTTATTTCCCAAGATCCCACCGCTATCCCTACCCCTCCCCACCACTACTACTTCACTTCCACTTTCCCTTTCATCTTATCAAAAATTCTTGCAATCCTTAAAATATTACAAGAAAAGAACAAAAGCATTGAAGGTCATAAAAGCTCAAAATGGACCACTTTCTCTTCAAATATATAGTAAATGTTGTATTATTCTTGAATAAATTCATTGTTTTTTTATATTTCTTAATATGGTAAAATATTTATATATCACTTGAGATTTGATAAATTTTTTTATAATGATGAAGTTTTAGAATTTATTGAATTTATTTAGGTTTGTATCTCATGGAAATGATAGAATGGTTAAGGTTTAATATTTTCTTAGGGCTTATTAGCATTTTTGCCCCCTGAATTATGGGTCTAAGGACAATTGGCCACCTAATTTAAAATCGAGACAATTTGCCCCCTAAATTGTGTTGAATTTGGGAAGTACAAGGGGTAAAATGTCCTGAATTTGGAAGTTCAAAGGGCAAAATGTCCTGATTTGAAGTTCAGGGGGCAAAACGTCCTTGACGCAATAGTTTAGCGGACAAAAAGACTAATAACCCATTTTCTTAGTTTAGAAACTGAAGAAATAATGTAAATTATTTGTGAATTATGATGTTATTTTATTTAGTTAGAAAATATAAAAAATAGAGTCGAATATGAAATTATTAGTATCTAATAATTTGTATATATTTTCATTATTAATTTAGAATGTATGGAAACTTAATTATATATATATATATATTTAATTTAACTAGTTATGGAAAAAATTTCAAGGAATCCAAACTTCGTAAATCAATGATACACAACATTGTTCAAAAGAAGCTCATGTTGAATTGAATTTAGGAGATTTTCCTCTGCATCCCAAGTTACAGAAAAAAAAAAAAAAAAGACTATCACCCTAATGATAGAGATAAGGTTAGGGTTTAGTTTGCCCACTAAGAACAATGTGTATAATTAGTTTGCCTTTCATTGGCTAAAATTCTTGGATCCGCCCTGCTGACATATATAATAAATTTAATTGCTAATATATTTAAAGTTATGGAAAAATAAGCTCGTAGAGCTATGTCACACATAGGATTTATGGTTGTTTTGTAACTTTTTAAAAGTTTCATGCCCGATTTAGGTGTTTAAGAAAATGTCAAAATTTATATCTATATCTATATCTATATACTATATAAGTCTAAACTTCAAAACCATTGACCTGAAATATCTAAAATAACCTTTTTAATTTTAAAAGTTTAGTATTCACTTAAAGGGTAAACGTGTATTTATCAAATTAAACTTTTAAAGTTCAATATGTAATTTCATTTATCAATTAAATTAAATATATTATTATATTAAAATTTATAATTTCTTTTACCGCATCCTTATTTCAATTAATTTTTAATTTCTATGTAATATATATAATAACTAAAATACTTACATTAATTAAATGTAATACTATAATAACTGAAATACTTACATTAATTAAATTCTTAGGTATTTTTTTTAATTCAAATTCTTAAGTATTTGTGCAAACGTACTGACTAAAAATAAATATTGTTTTGTTGGCAAAAATTAAGAATATTGTTTCCTTAATAATAAATAAATCGGATATTTAATATCTTTTATAATTTTGAAATTTTGTTTGACATTGATCTAATATAATTTAATAAATCAACCACTAATGTTCAACTAATTTTTTTTGGTATAGTTTTATATATAATAATAATGTGTTGTATCTTATTCACTAGAACTTTGTTAGTAATCTTAGACTTAAAAATTAATAACATTCACCATTGATAAAGCATGTAAGGTTGCTACATTTCTTGATATAATACTATAGTTTAGCTTTCTAATTAGTAAGCATAAATGAGAAATTTGATAACCAAAATTGCTAAGAATGTAAGGTTATTAAATTAGTTGAAAGTTATCTAAAAAAAATTAGTTGAAAGTAGTATATTGCCTTTTTAATGATCATTATAGTTTTTTTTTTGTAACCTTAAATAAGATCATTACCTTTTTGCTATGTTATTTTAGATCACATTGATCATTCATTAATTTGGTAGAGTTATAGCGAGATATCAATTTTAATTTTACTTCAACTTGTCAAAGATACGCATATATAGTATATAAATTATTTCTCTATCACCAAAAAAAAGGGAAGGACATATGAATTAGTAACTAGGAACCAATTTTGTACACCTAATTTAATACTTCCTTATATTGCATTAAGTTTAGTTATAAGTTGTAACCTTATATGAAAATTTGACTTACAGGTCCGGGTATGTTTTTTTGAATTGTGAGATTTTGGAGAAATATGATAATCAAAATTACAAAAAATGTAATAAGAAATATGATAACAAAAATCACAAAAGATGTAAGGTTATTGAATTAGTGGATAGTACTATACCTCTTTTGTGATCATTATAGGTTTTTCAGTAACTTTTGAGAAAAAAATGGCAAATATTCCCCGTTGATGAAAGTTTACTAACGTTATTAAAAAAAATAAGGATTTGTAAATACAATTTTAATAACTTTTATAGCATTTTTAGTAAATTTAAGTAATAAAATTTGTAACACTTTATTGATGATAAAAGGTTACTAAAATTAATAAGGATGTAAGGTTCTTTCAATCTAGATAGTACTATAATGTTTTCCATAACCTTTTAAGTAATTAATCTTAGACAAGCAGAGCGGTCTGCGCTTGCGCTGCATCATCTTCTTATTAGGGTTATATTTTTTTAGTTGTTTAAGTCGGTTAGAAAGAATATATTGCAGTGGCTATAAGTTAATCAGTTAGGAGAAACTCATACATCGAAACAAATAATTCGCATATATAAAGCAAAACATATGACCTCTCTTTCATTCTAAAAGTGCATTACCTTCTACTCCATCTCTAGGTAATTCATCAAAATAAAGCTAATATTTAACTTCTCCATCTCTAGATAATTCATCAAAATAAAACTAATATTAATTGTTGCTTGAAATGTATGTTGATTATCTAAAAAAACATAGTACGCTGCGGTCATTTTTTAATCTTGATTGCAATTGTTAAATTAATGAACTCGGGTAGACACATTTACAGCACTAATCCTTTGGAATTCCGGCAGAGGAGTTGAACCGGTAAATCCTAATATCCACACACAATCAATATGTAATTAAAACACACTTAATCATAAATATAAAAATAGTAAATTACAAAAAAGGGCAGCAGGAAAAGTAAGGGAGGAAACTCATCGAGTGCCTTTTTAGTCACCCGGAAAGTGAGAAAAGACAAAAAAAAAA